>JAANSN010000440.1:0-59533 GCA_036850665.1 Dicranocentrus wangi | reverse complement strand
ATGTCTGGCATACGCAAACCAGACCAAAAAGTAGACCTGCTGTAGTTAACACTACAAAGTATAGCAACACAAATATATTGGAGCTGTATCAACAGATTATATAACGAAAAAACCTGTCGTGATGTGTATCGTTTCATTTTATAATAATTTACGAATTAGAATAAAATATTCCTCTGCTCGCTTTTTTCGAGCTGGGCTATAAAGTCGTGTCAACCTCTTCACAGAAAACATTATTGCATTTCAATTTTTCCCCTAATTAGCGAAAAAATTATTCCACTGAAATATGCATAAATTGCTCCGCTGCCCCGTAGTTACCTAGACCTACTTGTCCAACCTGCTACCTTTTTTTTCATATCACGCGTTTCAAATCATTACATTCTTTACCCTCGCTATATATCCCTTATTACGCTGAATAATACCAAGAATTTTTTTTTGCTGTTGTGGCCGAAGAAGATATTATTTTGTCTTTTGAAGGCGCATGCATGCCCCACGACTTTACGAAAAACAAATAGTCCGACAGAAGCTTTAGTTTACACGTGTACACAATGTACACGGCCAGTCGGGTAGGTTAATGAGGCTCAAATGATATAAAAAAATTCAAGAGTAAACTTTCGGAGAGCGTCTACACTTCAACTTTTTTTTGTCTTGCCTCATGAATGAAAACAAATAAAATGATAATATATGAGTCAATGAATGGCTACTAATGGGTAAAAAAGAGAATGGAATCGCGCCGTTCAGTAAACCATTTTTTGAAAAGCACTTGTTGTTGCTGCTGCTGCTGCTGCTCCTACTAACACTCTTTTCTCAATAGTAATATGCATGCATACATTATAAGTTTTTGTAAAGGGAGATGATCTTTTGTTGCAAATTATCAGAATGTGACTGACTTTTACTGACAAAACTATACACGCATGTAGTTTATGATGAATGAAGAATTTCCGCTTAGTAGCTACCTCCACAAAAGGAACTTTTGTGTTGAAAAGCAGACAAGAAAGGAGGAGAATGGCAGAATAAAAACAAGAGGGGGAAAATAGATTGAAACGAATCCGGTCTCAATGGATAAACAAATGAATGCCTATTTATCTACATCTCTTGTATAAATAATACTTGTATATAAATGGGAAAATGCGCTTGTGCTTCTGAGTATTATGCTCTGCTCCTGTGTGTACATAGAAGGCAGCTAAGGAAAATTTAGAATGACTCTAAACACTTTATTTTTCCTAAGGACAGAAAAAAGAGATTACGAGTGAGAGCAAGCTCAAGCTGACCATTATTACTCATTGTATTGTGTTCAACTTTCTTAATAGAAACATCTACTCCGGTGGTAAAATCTCGTGCAAATGGTGGTCTGGTGCTTGTCATACCTGCCTGATCTATGCAGCATGTGCATGGAGTCATGCCATTTACTGTTTTCCATTGCATTAAAAATACATTAAAATTTAAATGAATGAAGAAGTGGTGCATTTTTCGTGCAAGGTACATGCACACACAATCAGACTGAAAGAAAACTAAAAGTGCTATCACAAATTCTATATATGATACTGATACATATACATAATGTGTTACTGTTACCTAATGTGATATTAAAATAATCTGGGCACATTGTTATGTAGTGTGTCGCCCATGTTTAATGTTGAAAAACAAGGCTATTTCGCAATACAAACTTTACATAGTTTAATTGGAATAAGATTGGAGCGACTGGTTGTCACCCTGATCTCCATGTAGCGCGTTTTTTACATCACAAGTATGCAAATAGCTTGTGGATTGGCCTTCTAGTTNGTAGCGCGTTTTTTACATCACAAGTATGCAAATAGCTTGTGGATTGGCCTTCTAGTTATCAATAAAAAAGTGCTCGCAAAATAAAAGTTCTGTCCAACAATCATTTTCACTTGTCTGGTGTTTCACTTCACCGATACAGGAGTCGCAGTTGCAGGTGTACCATTATTACGTGGGAGAAAATAATTTTTATTATGATTTTCCTCATATCATCTGCATTTTGAATGAGACATCGACTTTTTATCGGCCATATTCAATGTATATGCAAATATTTTTCATCGGAGGATCCATCTCTCGATTTTTGTCGTGATTGAATGAGTTGTAAATTGGGGATGTAAAATGAGCAAGTGAGTCATCAAATAATCAAACAGAGAGAGAGAGATTGCATTACCATTTACCAATACAACTTCTGTGGATAATGTTGTATAGATTTTTTATACTTTTTGTGTACAAATTTCACAACTTTTTTTCTTCTTCTTCTTCTTGTTCACACATCCCATTGGCGGAGGCCCAGTGAGACTTCAACGAAACAACATTTTTCCCTTTAAATTCACATCGTAAAAGAACACATTATTGGCAGGCTGATGATTATCTTGTTTGGTTTGATTTTTTCGCATGAAATTTGATCATAATCAGGCATACGATACGCGTCCACTGCGGCGGTGTTGTGGCTTTTCTAAAAACATTTTATACAGGAGGCAATTACTTCATAAGAATTTTCCTCTCCATCTCAAGAAATCTAAAAGGACCGACGGAGAACTTTAAAAAAAGTATTAGGTATCCATTTTCTTGAGAGCTGTAAAGGCCAAATAACACACATACTAGTTATCAAGATATATAAAAAAGAGAAAAAAAGTAAAGAGCCGCTTCTGTGCATTAGCATACGGCCACAGAGCTAACATTACATTACATCTTTATAGATTTTACATTTTATCCAAGCTGACTTCTGACTTTGCTGTGTGGTTCTATCTAGTTCTGCTCTCCTCGTCCTCCTTGGTTTTCTTTTTATGCCGGCTGCATCGCAGTGGAGCAACTTCATGTTTGGAAGTTGATGATGATCATCATCTAACAATAATAATCAAACGACGAGATTACATTTTCGGGAAAATAAAATATGCATATCCACAAGTATGTCTGTCGAAGTGTATACGTGGGTATAGACACTTTTGCCTACTTTTTCTTACTATCGTTCATTCATATTTCATACCTCTCTCGTCATCAGGCCCATCAGATTCATTACTTTTCGTGATGCTTTCAGGGTGCAGTCTGTTAATTTCAGAGATGCTACTGGTATTAGCTGTAGCCAACTCTGAGCTCGGTTTAAAAATGCTAATTATCAGTCGTTGAACAGGATCCTATGACGAAGTAATAGGCAGGAGACGTAGTAGGCCTTGTGTGTAATATTCAGTTATGATGTGTAAGAAATTGAGTGGCAAATCAGGTGCTTGGTTTGCATGTGTCAGTCAATAAGACTGGCTTGCAATTTTCCAACTAAACTCATCCCTTCCTAGTGGATACCGGGAGGGTAGCCACTCATAAAATTGCAACTTGCACGTATACCAAAGCTCACTTCAACAGTACCACTTTGTGTATATTATTGTTTAGCCACTGGTTACGACTAGCCACTCGCGTTGGGCATATTTATTTCTACTAAATGCATAAAACTTCCACTTGACTTGTCTCGAGAAGAGTCCCGTTGATTGCACATCGTCAATCGTGTTTGTGATGTTCACAGAAGATTATTAGCAGTGCCACCACCACCTGACCTCTCTTCCACCTTGCTTTATTTACTTTCTTATGCAGCAGCAGCAGCAGCAGTACCACCAGTGCACTACAAAACATGTTGTGCGCTTCATATGTCGTTCGATTAAAAGCATTTTTTATCAGAGCAATTTTTTTTATTAATCGTGTTTTCAAAAGTGCATTCGTTTTGCAATTATAGAGCGAGCAGAGAGGGCATGAAAAAATACAATTTGTAACTCTACCTTTTTCCCATTTATGAATGATGACGTTTGCTGATGAAGGAAGCAATAAAAATGCTACTGCAGAAAAAAAATGTATCTAGTTCATTCAATATAATATTATATTCCCTTGATAAATCAAATCTAAAAGCGCTGCGGTCATCGTCATCATATCCCGGTTGATAGGTAGTGTACAAGTTAACTTTGACCAGGATTTCATTCGAGCAATCCGAATGAAATGAGTAATTCTTTGTTGATAAAGTTCAAAAGTGTATTTGCTCAGTGAAATGAAAACGATAATTGTTCCTCCGACATTTGACGTAATAGGCTCAATATCCCTGGTATATTACTGATGATGATATGATTTTTTTTATTTGAACACATCTTCCATCCTACGTAATTCCACAAACGTTTTCATGTTCTGCTCATCTTATCATTTCACCACATGGTAAAATACATACCTTTTATGGCCATCCTAGCATAAGATTAAAAACAGGGCAAGGAAGGAAAAAAATACAAAAAGTCCACGCTCAAGCTCCAAATTCTCAAAAAGGAATGGCAATAAAGTAGAGTGAAGAAGTTGATCTGCTTTGATTTCTTTATGACATCAAGTATTTGCCGCCGCAACTGTACCACTGCAACAAAGATTTACCCAACAGTTTAAATAGTAACAAATACACAACCCCAACCAAAGCTACTAATATATATGTATCACCACCATGATATGGAAACATGAAGCCATTTTCCTTTCCTGCGATGCACTTTTCCTTGAAGCATGTCCACTCGGATTGTAGTGCATTTAACGAAATGAAATGAAGTAATGAGAGGAAAAAACAAAGAGAAAAGTTGATATCCATTAGTGTTCCGAGTATTATGATATCCCTTCAATGTAGCTCAACATTTTGCTTTGATTTTTTTTTGTACACAAACTAACTTTTAAAAGCTTTTGTCGGAGCAAGTATGAGTAATAATGCCGGATGGCTAGTGTGTTTTTTATCTCAGCCTCCATATCACCACCAGGCTGATCTAGAATAATATATGCAGTGCAGTGTGTAAACTGCTACAAAACTTGAGCAAAAAGGGATATCAACCTAGAAGAACACACCGCACATTACATATATTATGACATGATCACGTCATAAAGAAGCTACAAGATATCAACAATAATGTAAGCTAACACAGGTTGTATACCTGAGCATTAGAGGAAAACATTGAAAATGACATTTGCCCTTTCTACTTAACATTTTGAAAGCTGAATAGAAAGCCAAGGCGGGTTTGTTGTTGCAGTGATGGCTTGAGCACATGAGACACCAGACACGCCAGCAAAAAAAAATGACTTCAGGCATCATCAGTCTCATTTTATAAAAATTGTATCAAAATATCAACTTCAATTTGATTGTGACAGGTAGGCAGACCAAATTAGTTTTTTCCAGATGTTGACCAATGATGAACCACTTGGTTGATATGATTTACAGGGGAATTAGAACAAGAAAATGATGTTATCTTGACTGTAGATTTGCAGATGTGTTGTAGTGGCAGTCAAACATCAACAAAATAGATATCACTGGGAGAACATCAATAATGTGGAAAAAAACATATTATTGCAGTGACTGCAAGACAGCTCTCGGGAAACATTAAATGTTTTTTTGTCTGATTATGTAATAACAAATACGGAGCCTGGCAAACAGTTCAAGAAAACAAACTGGTTTAATGCTAAAGTAAGTAACTGAAATTGCAGTAGGAGAGGCAATCCATGAGAAACAACACACAGCAAACTTAATAAGTTGAGTTGTGAAGAGAACATGTAATACATTAGATTTTTTTTCTTCATTTTCTTCAATGTACGTACCAAGTATCAAGGTACATGTGTACTCCGCCATGTGAAATGATTATTATAGGTATACCTTATCCGTCGCTTGGACTCATCATCATAATCATGATCTGTCCAGAATAAGGTTTTGTCTGGCGTTGTTGGCCCGAGAGAGAAAGAGTGTATATTGCAACGAAAAAACGGAGATTTTCTGGGCAAAATTACTTTTGAGTTATGTACCCTAATAGAGTCTGATTGCGTGCCGCGGTGTTATCATAGTACAACAGTAATAGCGACTTTTTTTGTCCAGGATGTTGAATCCACTCCACACACACGTTTAAAAAACTCCAAATCTGGCGTGTACCTCCCGTCTAGGAGCGCATACGCGTAGTTTTTTCTCTCCAAAATGTATTTATTTTCTTTGGAAAATAAGAAAGATTTTTTCCTATCAATCCCATTTCACAGGCACACCGTATGAAAGTGGCAGACAGAAGCTTATTGTAATACAAACAAGAAAAATTTACACTTTCTCATCGCCACGCCACGCATGCATAGTTGAAGTTGGAACCGGGGGATGTTAGTCAGCACAAAATGTCCATTCACGTCTGTTATTAAAGGTCATAAAAAGGCTGGCTGTGCATTCCCTGCAACGAAAATATAATTTCTGGGCATGAGCACTACTCATTTTACCCATATATTGCCTACAACTGATGGGAGGATGGGAGTGCAGGATTTTTTTATTTGTTTTTCCTTGTTAAATAAATATAATTCTGGAACTTTATACTTTTTGAGCCTTCCTCTAATGGTTTCGAGGGTTGGAAGCGCATCCCAACTAGTATATATACGTGTTCCGAGGAAATAAAGATTTCCCTTTGGAATCTCCATTTATTCTTCAACTTGTCATTGACTCCTTGTTAAGATATGCGCGTTAGGCAAATGAAGGGGAAAAATTCTTACACTACTACCATCATCGTTATGCAGCTGGCATTAAAATCCTGAAAAGAAAACAACCAACTTCTCCACACAACTCTAATTCCAGCATCTTTTTTCGAAAAAGAGAATAATAGCTGGTAATTCTTCATCCGATGAGCCTCCAAAACCACACCAGATTGGAGGTAGGATAAGAGTCAATAGAAGATCAATACAAAAGCCGTATTTAAACGGGAGATGATTGAAGCTGATAAATGCGGACACGTGATGGTGCGAAGAATGCTAGTCCATTCTAACTTATGGCTTCCTTAATGCGCGCATTCTGTTTTGTTTAGGAACATTTCATCGGTTGCTAATATCCACAGTGCATAGGGATCAGTCGGGATGAGTAGCTTTCGAAAAACCCCATTGTGTACATATGGTCAATAAGTTTCACTAGCTCGTCGGAGAGTAGATCACGACTTTCGAAGAGAGCATCGTGCATCAAGTACGATGGTGGTGCCTACCTACTGAACACACGCTTATTTCGGCATAACACTACCACTTGGGAACAAGACAGAATGGAGTTGAAGACAAGGTCAAGTCATCCTGTCAAAGTTAATATCGGTTTCCTTTCGTCTCTCCGAGACGGCTAGAGAGCCTTACTCATCATCAGCCGCCTCTTATACGAGTTGGAAGTTGCATTAGGTAAATCCAAATGTGCACGATTTCGACGGATTAGAAGGGCTCTACCTCCGCGAGTAAAGTAAATAGAAGAGACGTAAATCCCAGTAAACGGGAGAATTATACTTACTTATATCCCTTCCCAATTCCATCATCCTGATTCCAGCACGGAGAGCACTTAAGTCAAGGGAATGTTGTGGTGGATGATTTCATGGATTCTTTTGGGTATTGGTCCACCACCATCACCTACTTTAAGCATGTTTTTCCTCTCATTGCAAGCTGTCAAAAGGCCTGTATCATCAACTTTTTTGGGGGCAAATTAATGCCTACGATTTCACAACGGAAGTATATAAATTGTAGGTTTAAGGGGAGAAGAGGGGCTGGTTAGGCTGTGTAAATGTTGTAAATAAGAGAATGATTTTGAAGGCATGGAAAATCCATTATTTGCACGGAAAAATGGTTATTGGTTTCTTGGATTTGGTGTTGGGCATGTCTCTAAACGAAGCGTTTATTGCGGCGTTTTTTCCCTTGTCTACTTGAAAATACACACCTTTTCAGCTTCCCTTTTGACTTTGCAAGAAGTGTGATCACACAGACTAGGGCAAAGTAAACAAGGTTGGAGGATTAAGTGCGGGCTATTTCCTTGTGATTTTTTTTACTTTATGATGGAACCGTACGAAAGACTGACAGGGAATACGGCTCAGAGAGGAAATGGGAGGTTTTGACCGTTTTCTTTTCACAATTCCATGTTAGTTCGCCGCCGCCAATACAGACAATAGTGACGGGATGATGATCCCACCTGAGAAAATACACAAGTTTTTTTGTTTTCTGTGTATTATCAAGGCGGCACGAATTTAGCAATTTCCTGGAACAATTTTTTTTTCTTCAAGATTGTGCAATTAGAAAAGAGAGAATGAGAGAGATGCACACGTTGGGTACATGCTCACCCTTGCAAGATGGGTCATGATCATGATGATTGTTTTCCAACAGAAATTTTCCAATCACAAATGTGGCCCATGTGTGCAACTCCTGACTGAACCCTAAAGTGGTAACTTGATCCTCAAAAGATTCATTTGGAATTGGGGTTTGAATGAGAGAGAAAATCAAGATAAAAGGATTAAGTTTCCAACATGAAAATATTCCTTATTATGGTCTTTGATGGAATGGAACCGAGTGATACTTTCTTCATTAGCTATTGAACGTACAACCGCTCCGTTCGATCTCAAGTTTTGATTAGATCATCAATATTGTCAAGATGAATGGACCGGATATTGCATCATTGTATTACATTCTGGTTCTGAGTTGCACATTTCTCTAGAACGTCGTCCCACGTTGAATTGGGGATCCCAGGCAGGATGAAAAACTAGGTATATTGTGTAATTGAAATTACGGTCAGAGATATATGAAGAGAACCAATCTAAATGAATTATGATCATGCACAGATTATAAAGTGATGGTTGTCGTGTGTGTAATCTGACTCTCCCGTGATTGCATCTCCCAACGGGCATATGGACGACAATAAGGCGCGAATGTGGTAGTTACACAAAAAATGTAATTTAAGTGGCAACAGCTTCGACTCTCCTCATATTTTTGGATTGACCCGAGCATCACATTCATTTATCAGTTGATCAATATTCTCCCTTTTTCACTCGAAAAATATAATGGTAACGATCTCCTTCTCCATAAAATACCGTTGACCCATCCCATTTTTCTCGATAATTGCACGTAACGTCAGATAGATCGACCATGTTGGATTGAATCTCTATTCTGTCCACGATGAGCCCCACGTCAACGTGAAATGTGCAAGTATGTAAATTACTAGAGTGGTTTGAAAAAAACGAAAAGGAATACACACAATGGTTGAATGTGTGCACTGTGCACCCCTTAAAAAATTGTTTATGATTATGACGCAGCACAGCTTAATTTTAATTATTAGACTTTGCCAAACAAATTGCCAGTGGCAGTGCCGTAATTATTACGAGACAAGCAGTCAACAACCAAGCGAAAAGATTATGTATACAGCGCACATCATCTCCCACAGTATATCTCAGAGTTTTTCGACTTTAAAAACATTTAACAAAAACTGTTCTCCTTCTTTCGACAAACCAGAAGCAGAACGCGTTGAAATAGGATTTTGAGCGGAGAGGATGATGAAGAAAAAAAGTCACTGTAAAAATTGTGTACATACATTTATGTAAATATATGGCAACTTGTTCACCGTGTTTCAATAAATAAAGAAGTTGGATGGTGGATGTGTGTGTATACATGCATAAAATGAGTGCGGCATAGCCAAGTTCAAAAACCGGATCAACAGGAAGGGAGCATTGAGGGTTGGGCTGCTGGTCCCACAGCCCTCACACCATATTACTGTAGAAAAACTTGAGAATCGTAAGAAACTTATTCAAGAAGCATGGCACTATCTGGGCATATCCTTTATTTATTACACAATACGGTGTGCACTTGCTGCTTTTCTTTATTTACTTGAAGTTATTACGATTACAAACGTGGACGGGTGGAAAAAGGCTAGTCTTTGTCGTTATATATTTTCTCGCGTGAAGTTGAAGCGACTAACCTTTCAGTTCGAGAAAAATTGATGCAGAAAGCTGTGAATTTTGTCCTTTCCCTCTGTTGCATACGTGTACGTTACGTATCTGCAACGAGCAACTACTTATTTGCACATGTTTTATCACAGAGAGTAGTAAAAGGTGAGGGGATCGAGTCGGTGGGGTTGTAATTTATTCCTTAAACGGTGAATATATAGAGCATCAGATAGGAAAATCCAGTTTTTTCATTGAGACCTCGTTGCAAAAACAATGAGTTGCGGTTGAGAAGCAAACAGAGTGTCATTCTGAGTGAAATATACGAGAATTGATTTGATGAAATGGAGTACCAGGACGGGATACGTCTGTTTTATTTAAAATCTTATGCATTTTCATAGTGCCCTAGACATTTGTAACAAAGAATATGCGGAACTGTTGTTCCCAAATAATATCTTGTGACAGATCCAATGATAAATATAGCAATTTTCATTTGATTTAAACCGGTAAGGTCACGTCCTTCCACGTCTTTTCACTATTTTGAAGTGGGTTGAGTGAGAAGAACACATGTAAAGGACATAATCTAACCAAGACATTACATATCACACGGTCAACTCCAATATAATAAACTCATTACAAATTTACTTCGGGTCTAACAAGATTCATGGTCAGGTTCTGTGGTATTTTCAGCTATCTCGTTGAACAATTCCCATATTATCTTGCTGCATTTATATTCTCTCACTTTTTGAGTGTTAGGTATGCACATATAATTTATAAAAATGAAATAAACTTCCCTATTGTTACCCTTTCACTTAAGCAGAGTGCATGGAATCCCATCAAAATTCACTTTTTTCAAAGGTTTATTGTCTTCCTCTTTGCTACGCGCAGTCACACTCAAAGTGCCAACTTTAACCATGACTCTTATAACTTGATACCTTATTTTTCGTTAGAGCTGCAGAGCAGTCTCATTGAGAGATGTTTATGTCTGAAAAAAAATGTGTGTATGTGTGTACGACAGGAGAGGAGAAAACAAGCAGTAAAACAGAAAATGCAGATAAATACATACTATTTGAGTGTCTATGTACATACACAAGCTTTTATGTTGTAAGGTTTCTTTCAGAGTCAGCTGCATTTAACTATCATCATTACTGTTCCATCGTTTTCTCTAAAGGTTCAACTATCATAATAATAACGAAGGTGTAATAAATGAAATTACTTGACAGACTTGCTTATTATGTGGTGTGAGGTTATGTCAGTCTTTTTTGGCTTGAGTGTTAAAAAACTTTTTTCCCCTTGGTGGAACTTTAAAGCTAACACCACACCACACTCATTCTCACCCGTGGCTTGGGATCACACGAGGATGAGAACTAAAAATGTGATCCGAACCAGTCATAAAGGAAATACAGGTAACAGCTAGACACGTAAGCGTAAAAGCTGGGTAACGTAAGTCAGGATTCGAATAAGAAAAAAAAACCCTCCACATATATGCCCGTGTATGTGGAGCCCAAATTTTTTTTTACAAAAAAAGTGTGCTTACGCTTGTTTGAGAAATTAGCTGGTTAGGATTTTCGTTTGCTGGTGAAGAAAATCCTGAATCTCCCTACTCCCCATATTCTCAGAGGCTTTGTTGTTGCGTGTAGGCTCCGGCGTCGAAAAAGACGACAAATGAAAGAAAGAGAAATGAGCTGTGTGCTTTATCCTCTCTCACACATGCAAAGTCCACAATGGCCTTTTACGTGCATGGAAATCTGTCACAGCAGGAGACTAACATGTTTTTTATGGCTAAGGCGAAAAGCCAAATTTATAAGATGCACCTTTCATTAAGGCTTTTACCATGTTACATTACACATTACAGGATATTTCACTCTCGTCAATTTTTCCCGTTTTTTTTGCACCACCAAAGAATACAATTTTTGTGAATAAATGGTGTGAATCTTGTTTTCGTCGTACACGAGGTCAATGTCAGAAAATTTTGCTTTTTGATTGAACACAGAGAAAATTCTCGTTCGTAGTTTTAACTTTATACATCATCCCAAATTCCGTTAGCAAATTACTCATCAACAGGATCATAATCATGGGAAAAAGCCATTCCTTTACAGTATTGAGTGGCTTACAACAAATGACTAATTTTTTGACTGGAATCCCTTCTCATTGTTCATTCATTGTTTGTTTGGTAACAGCAATCATCTTTCAACACTTCACTTCCTGAATTTGAGTAAAAACTGAGCTGAGGGGAAAGAGTAGTGCGAGTGCGAATGCAAAAGTCCGCAACATGATCCAACGGCATCCCACATTCAGCTAAATATCCTCGTGGGAACGAAAGGACAAAAGCAACAAGTCGATTCCGTCATGCTTTCAAAAAAAAGATGATAGTCGGTTAGGATATCATGTACTATTCATTGTCTTGTTTGCGGTTTCTCTATCACCATCACCTCACAATGAATTGAGTTTAAGAAAAATCCGCAACTTTAAACCGCCATGTACTGTTCATGCTGCTCGCTGTCTCCTTGTTGCGACGACGCACACAAAAGAAAGTGCGAAATCTCCACTTGCACTGTTTGACAAGGGAAAAAATACGAACATACACGGAAAACAATGGGATGCGTCGACTCTGTTGATATATCCCTGTTGGCAAGTTAGAAGCTTCGAGTGTGAATTTTATGTTTAGTTATTGCTCTCCGCCAATCTGGGAAACAAAGGAGTAAAGTGGCTACAATTTGCATAAGCAGCAGCGGAGCACATTTTGTTGTACTCTCACTCACTGCATGTGCGCATACCGAAAACTTTTAGGGCTGGACCACTTACAAAACAATTTGCCACCCAGTTGTTAGATGCGATGCATGCATAGGTTATTATTACAATTTTTCCTTCACTCCACTTGACTCATCGAAGAAAAACAGTAAAAAAAATGTTGGTGTTGGTACCTGTGTGGCTTTTGCCGTTGAGGAAAGGGACATGAATGCGAAAGGAAAACAATGGGCAAGCAATCTTAATAAATAAACAAATGACACCTAATGAGACTGAAAATGCGTGTAGGCATTTGCATACACATGTACTATCCAAAGGCCTACTTTAGATGAAAATGTACGGATTTATAGTTGATAAAGTGAGTCTTCAGTTCTTCACTTTGACTGAGAAACATTTAACAGAGCGAAAAGCCCACTTTTCCGCAACTCAAAAATTATGCCGAGACCAAAACTCGCCTACCCAGCCTTATACCTACGTACATGTACCCACCTCCATTTGTGAGATGTAGTACAACTCTGTGAGAGGGTAATATGTAAATGGAGAGTCGTCGTAGTATACACCTACCTACCCACCACGAGAACAGAGAAAACACTTGACGATAATCGTATACACGCATCTTATCAACATTAAACAGACACTTCCATATAGGAAGTCCTATTGTCTTCTCATTTCGGCTTGGGTCTTCTCTCTCACAAAAAAAGTTTTTTTTTCTTACTCTTAATGGCTAATTGCTTTGCTTACCTTTTCATACACTCAATCTCTCCTCCGCTCCGTCTACAAGGTTTCCTTTTTCTGCGGATGGGTACATATTACAAGAGCCAGTGTTGTAAAAAACACTATTGAGGTTGGGCTCCACAAGATGTACAAATCTTGTAATGAGATGGAGATTTTCAGCTTGTAAAGCATCAGTGTGTCGTCGTTGGATGGAAAAGCATCTGCAGTGCAATTGTGCTTTGTATGCATTACAAATGAATTTGTAGGATGCAAGTACGCATGCTGGCATGTGACACGGCAAACTTACAATAACGCACATGCCGAAGCCTTTTTGAATACATTGTGTGTGCTACGTACAAAATACTGGCAGGCGGACATCTTTTATAATTTTGCTATTCTTTAATTCAAACAATCAAAAAATTCAAAACATGACAATCCATTTTAAGATTTTTAAACTTGAAAGCAGAGTCTTGTTTTTGCTTCATGTGTATATAATCCCTGCTTCGTGCTAAACCTACCAGACGTAAAAATTTGTCTGACAGAGTGAATTACTCCTTTTTAGAGTTGCCTTTTATTGTTCATATGAAAACCCTCTGTCAAGTTCACTTCCCAGGTGACCTGCAAAAGTTTAATGGAGTGGACTTCATTGCCCTATT
The DNA here is from genome assembly GCA_036850665.1 of Dicranocentrus wangi. NCBI lineage: Eukaryota > Metazoa > Arthropoda > Collembola > Entomobryomorpha > Entomobryidae > Dicranocentrus > Dicranocentrus wangi. The sequence goes on along the minus strand of JAANSN010000440.1, from coordinate 45,738 downwards.
ATCCTCTCATTCTTGCTGGTTGGTGGCTAGTTAACCAAGAAAATGTATCATCTGGGTGACTAGGTACTTTCTTTATTGGGGTAGTGCCAAGTGACTCTCACTGAATGCTTGTGACATGCCCTGATGACTTTCCAATAAAGTACAAGTCAACTTCCAAGGTGAGGTAGTCGATTAACCCTCCACGACATCCATGACAATCGGACAAAAGAGCTCGTTCCTCGTGACATGCTGCGACATTTTTGTAAAACAGCTACTGCTATGCTCCTGCAACACAACTTTTGTGGGACGCGACACATCTGCGCTCCCTGTGCTTGTTTATGCACAACCCATGACTGTATTTTGCTGTTCTATTTTCTAAAAATTTGTGAAAATCTCCAACATCAAAAACGATGAAGTCTCCCGCATTATTCCAATTCTTGTCGATACACTCCACTCAATAAAAATACCTCAAACAATAGTTTCCAATTGACTGGGAGTGTATAGAAAAGAGCAACCAAAATTCACACTGTGAATTACCGTTTTTCTCAAAGTCAGCAGCAGAAACCATTATGAGCCCAAGCTGCGGACCCGTCCTTCCCTTACTTCAGGATCACAATTGACAAAAGTCCATAGAAAACAATGAAGGTTACTTCTTAGAAGTATTTCCCAACGAAAAGGGTATACCTACGCGCATCCCTTATAACCATAAAGGCGCGTTATCTTGCTCCATTACCTCTGCATATTGAGAGGGAGGGACAGAGAAGATGATCTAAGCTTCATTGCAAGTCCGTATGTGGTTGCCTTTGGCATTTTAAGTAGTCCACAAGGGTCCCGTACTCATCCTCACTCATGGCTTCAAGTGACCATGGCTCATTGGATTTGACTGGAATGGTGTTAAATCCCATGCTGGGAGTTGTGTGCGTAGGGGCAGTTCCCTAATCAACCTTTTCAGGATTTATGTAAACTGCTGCACTATTCAGGAATTAGTTACCTCTCCAGGAGACACGGAAAGGGATGATATGGAGTGGAGGATGATGATACACTACAAGATTTCTCAAGCACAATGGATCATTTAGCTTAAAAAAGAGCCTTGCTGTCTGTAAAAAATATATTTTATCCAAGGACTTTCTTCCTGCTTAAAGGACCCCTCTAACCTACACACTCTTGGGCAAACCAACTGCCGCGCTCTTATCATTTTTATTCTCAAGAAGTCAGTGAATAACAGGAGAAATCTGTCTAATTCTGGAAATCTTTTAAGACCATTTGACCATATGCACATGTGACGTCGGCCTATTAGCCGTTATTTATGTAACCATTTTCCCCACCTTCTACTCATTCCAAAGATTTTTACTAGTAAAAAAATGTACGAGTTGACGAGAAGGGAAAAGTTCACATCTTTTGGTCTTCCCTGTATATTATGTAATCTTCAAAGTACTCTTTTGTGCAGGTTGGGGAGCTTAGTCATTTTCATATTTTATGTAAGTGTGAGCAACGAATCATCATCAAGATTAGTTATTATTACTATTGTTATGATATTCCCATTTATCTCCTCCCAAAGATTCTCACAATCGAAGCGGACTTTTAGAAAAAGACTTTTTACACTAGAAGCAGGTGAAGGTTGGGAGTGAATAGTATGTATGCGCAGCGGCTCTATAACAAATTTCACAATGTTGATATTTTCTTCAAGAAATACGAATTCTTCATGTAATTCTCCTCCGTTTATCAAATATTTCAAAACAGCTACCTCCTCTTTCCAATTATCAGGTTCCCGTGAAAAAAAAATCTTACTGACTGACCCATATAAATATATACATACTTCAAGGTAGCGCTTTTAAAATGTCGATGTCTTTTATCCTTTTTGTCATTTCTCAAGAGTAGGTGTAAGCTGCTCTAAATTCAAAATTGAAATGCTCATGTTGCAACCAGGTTGTAATCTGAATAGGTAATTAATGCTCATGTGAGTAATTTAGCACTTGATTCATCTCCTCTAAGCGCGTATTTCATGACTTTAATAAATGTACAAACACGTTAATCAGCGGAGTTGTCCATGTATGGTAATCCCGTAAGTTGAAAAGACATGTGCAAGCGGGAAAAGCATGTTAATTACTGTTTTTTTTTCTTCTTTTTTATGTGAGATTTCTTTATCTCCCTTGATTTTTTGCTCTCCTGTAACATATTACATATGTGCACAATATGGCTCTTTTAATCTCGTAACTCTGTTCTAGCTTCAATTTACCCACTTTTTTGAAAATAAAATAACAAACGAAATGAAGACATTTATTATGAAGCCTGTCACATGTAACTTTGCTATTCATTCATTTTTTTGTAATACTGAAATCTCGCAGAAGGAGAACAAGTGCTTTTGGGCTGTACAATAAGTCGTAAAAAACAAGTTGTCTACATTTCCATACTGTGACACTTATCCAAAAAGCCAGGGAAGTAAGTAAGACACTATGTTTCCTAGTGAGAGGTGCCATAAGGTACCTACTGCCAAAATGGAGACGTCAGAGACGTTTTTGACACTTTACAAATACACAAAATTCAGACGTCTGAATAAATTATTACACATTCCCATTGTGAGTTACAAGAATGGGAAAAAAGTGTTGTCAACAAAGGTGTGCATCCCTGAGTATCGTGCACTTTTTCCAAGATGTAAAATGCAGTGCTGGACTCGAACGATTTCATGGTGAATGCAACAACGCAACGAGCGGTATGAAAACTACACACGTGACATCAGCTCAGCTCAATATCCAACAGTCACCAGATAAAAAACTACAAATTCCAAATTGTTTGCAACGGCATGGCATATAGCACTCTGTACATCATTAAGATTCCTATTTTTGGTCAAAATCCACACGAACAATAACATAAATGACACCAAAGAAGAAAAGAAGCTGACAAAAGGAAGGCCAAAGATAACGTATTCATGTCTTCGAGTATTAATTTAAAACAAGTTTTTTTTTGCATGAAACCATCCTAGGTATTCATATACACTTTTTCCTTCAAACTCTGTAGTCGACTACTGTGTCAAGAGAGTCATTACAAGTGACAGAAAGTACAGCAATAATCATACCCATAATAATTTGACATGACTTCTTTACGACTGTGACAAGGCTGTATACACACACGTATTATTCAACGATATAAAAAAACGCAAGGAACATTAAGCCCTTTCTTTCACAAAAAACCACGGTTTTCATTTCATCTTTGACTATGCTGCTGGTCGATGGTAGTGCTACTACACATTTAGCTTCACAAGATATTATTTTATTTTTATGTAATTGTCAGTGGTGTGGTTTAGTACCAGGTCTACTGCCAGGATTCTAAAAGTGTACACAATCCTACTAATAGCCAACCCATTCGTTGTGCATTTTCAGTGAAAAATAGGTTTATCCTTTGATTGCCAGATAATCGTGGTCTCTCTGCCAGTACACATGTAACAGATTTCAATGATGATCATTAAATCACATCCCATCAATCTAGTCATCTTATGACAAAAAAGACATAATATTGCATCACACGATTAGAGTAAAAGTAAACTAGCTACACCTAATGAATTTTTAACTTCGGAGGAGGCAATCTCTAAAATCGTAAACGCTCATGGGAAATCCAATGGGAAAAATTAAGTTTCTCTGTTTCAAGGAAAGCTGCGTATTGTGGAAAAGCGACAAAATAGCCTTCTCATATGATATGGCTCCCCGCGTGAACAATGAGCCGTGCTGGGGACTCCTTCAAGTAATTATCTTTACCTATTTATGCATAAGTAATCATAATAACGACAGTAAAAGTATGGTGACTCGTGTCGTTTATGTCATGTAGTGTTAGTTGTACGGTTAGTCATGTCCTGACTAAGGGTTGCAGTACAATCCATTATATGAGTATGACTGACTTTGGATTTTTGCCATTTAAAAACACACCACTAATTTATTTTCCTCACAAAGTTGAATGTGAAATGTTACATGAGAGGTTACTTGAATATTACAAGTTTATCAGGAATACCCATCTCTGACACTTTAAATGTGCGTACTGCTTGCTGCGTGTGCAATGCACTGGTGGGTGGCAGCCAGTTGCAAGGTTGATCTTCTGGGCCTGCATCTTTTTGACAATGAGACAATGGGTTTTATATGCGGTCGGCAAGTGTATAAGGATTTCTACCATTACCTATACACCTAGAGATATCTATATAAACACGCGTCATCCGCGCAGATTACTGGTCTTGCACCGTGTCTAGTTTGCCACTAGTACCAGTAACAGCAGCAGCAGATTTCATATGTCAGAAAAACAAGTTTAATTGTCCCCTCTTTAACAAATTGTCCCGTGATTCCTGTCTCCCTAATTTACAGCAATGTATATGGTAAAATGGTATTGAGCTTCTTGGCATTTTGTCCTCTTCCGTTCCTTCCCTAAAGTGTATATACAGCTAACCTTTGTTTTTCCTATAATTTTTTTTTCTTGTTGCAATCAACTTGACACAAATCTTCAGCTATCTGACACTGATCATCTGAAGGATATTACTAAATAATACTGGTATTATTATAATCACAAACCTTTTATTATGAATAGTCATTGATCTTATTGTCAAACTTGGTTAGGTATAGCCAATAAATCCCTTGGATATATATAAGTAGGTATGTGCCTCATGAATGGTCCTAATTTTCCTCGGAAGGCTTTTTTACCTGAAAACGTAGGCGTGTTGGTATGTGTAAATGCGTGCCAATTGTCATCTAGTAAAGTACCATACTGCCCTAGAATCTCCGTGTCTCCCTCAATTTGCATCAAATCCTTATCCTTATATTACATCAACATATAAACAAGTTTAGTGTGTCGGTGCGCAGCGCACTGGGCACACACCTTTAGGATTTAAAAGGTTGTATATAGTTTCAAATAAAAATGAATAGTGACTGGATGAATGAATGGATTTTCCATTCCTTAAATCCTTGTCATTGTTGATTGTTATACATTACGCATTGTATGCCTATGCTTATTGCGATAGGATCCGTGTCAATAAAGGCCACCTTTAAGACTTTAGGCGCTAGAAGGATATTCGAGGCAAACAATGAAAAGATCTGATAAGAAGAATTAGAAGTGTACATGACGCATAGAGGATCATTTGTCAGCCGGAGATTATTCTGAAATGTTTTAAGCCCACCTGACCATATAGTGGAGTGGAGGATATGGTTGTCAAAGATCACAAAAACAGGGAATTGAGCAGCAGCTTTTCTAGAGGATACTCTTCAATGCTATATCCTAATATCCTATATGACTAACGATGATGATGCGACATTCTAAATGATAACTTCTTGGCAGCTGTGTGTAATACAGACTTAAAAAACAAGGGAAAGAGTTAAAAGTTTCACTGGGGAGAGATGTCCTTATTCTTTATGGGAAAAAGGATTGACAAATGTTTGACGAATTATTATTGTCCTTCCCTTCTCTTCAGAGATGAGAACACACTCCTACCCCAAAGGAAAAAGTAAGCCAATGGGCAAAAATACTTATATTATATTTTATGTAGGTATGTGTGTAATCAGCAGGGACATTTTATATATTTCTTTGAATGCTGAGGACTCGACTAGTGTGATATTCAGTGAGACTATCTGTTTTGTTTCATCCTCGAAAAAGACAAGAGACTTGGCAGCGCACTCCGGGTGGTGCGCAGTGACATTGCTGAAATTAAAACTATACACAATAAACCATGCATACATTTAAAAAAAAAGTCATATAGGATGTGAACGATGCCAGCCAGCCAGCGCTGATGCAGCAGCAGCGTCGTAAAAAAAGAGAACAGCGTAATTCACAAATGGGAAGGGGATAATTTAACATTGGTACTAAAACAAAGAATTTCATTGTCAATGTTCCAATTCACAAAGAACAACTCAGTCAATCAAAATGTAGAGAAGGGAGTACTTACCTATATACATGTATATATATTTTTTTCTTCTGTATTTGACGTCTTTTGTTTTGCCAAGTTCCGTTATATATTTATTCCATATTCCATTCCTAATGAATGAATGAGACTAATCAAGTCGTGTGTTTCATTTTGATTTTTTTTGCATTACAGAGCCTAATTACTCGGACTTCCGAATATCTGTTTGAGGCAACCAGCGGTCAAACTTATTTCCGTCAAGTGTCCATCCTCCTCCCGTCAAATTGGGCGAATTCTAACTGCACCGGGGAACCAGTTGACCGTCATTATCAGAAGGATCAGGAAGTTTCAACCGCAACTTATCAAACCCCAAGTTCGGCTGACATCCATGTGACAGCTGACCACCCAGTTTATATTGACAAACCTTGGACGCTGCAGTATGGTCCTTGTGGTGTGCCCGGAAAGAAGATATCGATTCCAATCTCCTTTATTACTGAGGAGGGGAGTGATCCCAATCCGGACACTTTGAGAGGTCAGTAAAAAAAAAGAGTCTCTTTTAACTTTTGTTTTAGTGTGAAGTCAAAGCAGTTGTTAAACGTGGTCATATGGTAGATATGATATTAAACGTGGTAGATATGAATCTCTGACAGCTGACGACGCTGTTGTTTAGCTTTTATGTAGCTCGTGGACGCTTTCAGTCACTCCTCTTTAACGCGAACGACGCATACCACCACCAGTCAATATCAATTACAACGATCAGTGTCGGTCAGTCAGAGATTCGTTTTAGTACTTGACGATATCTCTCTCTCTCTCTCATGCACATTGCACATTCAATTGCTGCTGATGATGATGATCTTCGAACTCCATATTACGGCAATGTTCTTCGAATTTTCTCCAGGATCTGTTTTTTATAGTACTCGGTGTAATGTTTTCTTTCAAATTATTCAATACATAATGAAATATGAGGTGGCCTATCAGCTGAGAACACAGGTGTGCTTTGTTGCATTGTTTGGCTCAATGAAATGAAAAGATTGCCTGTAATTTTTTCCCTCTTTTCCGAGAGAAATATTTCAAAAGATCACCCGTCGAATGTCCATGCTGAGCATATTTTTACAGGATTTGGATGTCCGTACTACAAGTAAACCTTGTCCAACATGAGGTTGATGCTGTTGCTGCTTCCTTCCCCGACGGAGTGGACCCCAAACCTCATATTTATGCCCATAATGTTCACTTTGAAACTTCGAAATCTTCTCAGCAGCAGCATCTGAAGATATATGCTTATATATGCCTAAGAATAATGCCTATAAAACGACGTTCTCCATGAGTACCCCAAACCGCACAGCGTATTCATACGCACAGTAAAAACACAAGTTTGGACCAGAGTTTAAAAATGAAGTGAGCGAGAATATAGGTATATAAACTTGTCTTGAGAAGTATAGGGATAGACAAGCATGGCGTTTTATGCGTTCACTTTTTATACTTTGTGTACGTTTGTAGCAAGAAGTGAATCTTGGACACAGCAGGCGTTGAAAGGGGCACCCTGACGTGAATTCCCTATTAAATCATGAATTTGCGTCGACATTTATCATTTTGTAACCAACCTTAAAATGACCAATTTTACAGCATGTGGTCATACACAAAATGGAATGTCAGATTTCCATATATTTTTTTTTTGAGAAAAGTCAGTTTAAATTCTTGCCAAAGAAATTATTCCTTTTGATTGCATTTTGTGTACATATCGTGGGATTCATCCTTATAAATTCTTTTTTTTCTCTCGGAAAACGCAACATGCAATACAGGGCAATCTGTTATTATAGCTAATTTGTTAATTTCAATAAAAAAAATTTGCATTCATGAATGAATATTATTATGGTGATGATGATGATGAGGGGAATGCCAAATTGCATTGCTAAGTATATCCATTTGTATTTTTGAAAAGTTGTTGGAACTGTTTGACTTTGACTTGTTTGGAATGCCTATTGTTTCCGACTAAAGCGCATTCCACCGCGTATACCCCATTTGCTTATTTTAAAGCCTTCTTTACATGCCGTCTCTGATTAAATAGTAATGTGGGTAGGTAGGCTGTTAGAAGGAGTATTTGTTTGTAATTGAATTAATCATAATCATGCATACCCTCCTGACTGGTATTGCTTCATTCATTACGTCTCTCTGGCATAAGCAAGTTGCTTTTAAGGAGTAGCTTAAGTATTTTAATTATGTAATTCAATTAAGCTTTAATACCCCAAGAACCACATGATTCTTCGAAAAAAAACTTGCTCTTTGTATGAAATTTCATTGGTGCGCAAACCATCAGGAAAGACATAAGCAGCCGTTTACTCGTCAACCACCTGTCCTATTTAATTTCCCCTTTATGCTGATCAGTTATTATTATTACTTAACGGTTAGAAGCTGACTTCATTCTAATACACATTATGACTTCATACGTTACAGAAGCTAGATTATCCACCTCCTTCCGTTTCCCTTTTATTGTAACAATGGCAGTGTGGGCATGTTTTTCCATCTTTTATTCTTCACTCATCGTGATTGAAATGAAATAAGATAGGGATCTCAACAATTTTCCATTAACCTGCTTACATTGACGCCTTTCATGGTTGCATATTACGATATTTTATATATTATAACTCTGGCTCACAAAAAAAACTCGACAATATAATATACACGGTTGTTACATCATCATCAGGGTAGTGCAAATCAGATTATAATATCATAATATGAAAAGGCCGGCAAAAAGGAACTGATTGATACAGGTTTTTTTTGGTCTGGTAGTTTTATTATTTGATGTGGTATGTTGTTATTGTGGATAATTGCATAATCTACATATTTCACCTTTCTTTACTACCCGTGTAAAGACTGACTCTTTAATTCGTTTAATTTCTTGCAGAGAACGTTACGTTACACACACTTGACAATACGTTTAGGTATGCATTTTTCAACCTCAATGTGCTCTGGTAGAGGTACTTGTATGCATGCACACACGCCGACTGCGAGCCTGTATTTGCTGTATTCGCAACTCGCATGTATACACGACATTTTCAATTCTTTCCACTGTTCAAGTCATTCACAAAATCGTTATCGTCTCATAAAACCAGTCAGCGAGGAAGTGTTCAAGTGTGCAATTCGCCTGCGTATGAGTCCCGTGTTTTAAAGTACGTAATAGTAATAGTAGGGGCAACGCAGCAGATTCTTTGCAATTACAAAAAATCTGGAGACTTGCACACTCGTTCGTAGTAAAAGTTTTTGATATGTGAAGATGGCCATGGCAAATGTGTACTTTTCGTCATGTAAGACGCTGTAAACTGTAAATAATCGCGAAAAGGCCGTTCATCATGGAACCATCCCATCTCTGGTTGGGGGCCTGAAAGATTCATGGCATTTTCGTAAGCGAGGATTTTTACAATGTTGCAGGCATTGTGGGCACATTGTGAGTGGATCCACGTTGTAAAGCGGAATACACATTAGGACTGTCAGTAGTTGCCGTATTAAATGTTTGATGATGATGAATAATAATATAATCATTATTAGACCGAAGAATACAAGCTTTTAGATAGTCTCCCCAACTCGGTTTGGTTTACCTTCAGTTTTCCAATGTGTGCTGTTGCATTGTGCCCACGTAGGGATAATAAAAGTTGCTAGCTGCGAATTACAATGTAATTTCATTTATATCAGGATGGCATAGAATGGGTCCAGTTTGTTTGAAAATTACTTTCGATTCTCGCCTATTCTAATGTGGACGAGAGGAGATAGTGGAAAGGTGAGTACACGAAGAAGACACTTTTTTGTGTCGGTATTTTTTACTCTTGTCTTCTCTGAGCAGGTAGCCAACAGCATCTTGCATGCAAATACTCTGATAATATGCAAACAAGTTTTTTCCTCGAGTGATCGTAATTTCCAATCCAGCACACATCACACGAGAGAACTCACCGGCTCAAGAATTATATCGCCTTTGCTGTAAGCAAGAATTCAAGATAGTGGTTTTGACTTGATACCTTTAATCTGCTAACATGCTCCGGTATCAAAATAGTGAACTGAATTCACCTCAAAATTGTTATACTTTATTTCATTTCGAACTCGTCATTGTCATCATCCCATCACATTGTCGCTGTGAGGCTACTCAGTCAGTTTTTCTCCCTGGCAAAAGGGATATTTCCCTAACGAATAGGAGGGATGATATTTAATTCGAGTTTTTACTTAAGACTGGAGCAGTCAAAACGACTTAAAATGGAGAGTAGAATGCTATGTTCAACATCAGACTTTTTTTAAACATCCTTTCTGTAAGACAAACTGACAATTCTGTCTAAACTTGAGGTAAGCAGAATAAAAGAAGAAGAAAGAAAAAACAACTCCCCTCTGAACTTGTTTCTGACAGGTAGTCTCATTTAAGCTGGCTTTGACTTGTTAGCTGGACAAAAATTGTACATTTTTTATGATTGACTTTGACTTGTGGTACCACTTACTTGTAGAGGTGAAATGTGTACATAAATTGACTGCGCTTTATGCACGGTGTTATTACACTTGCTTGGCCGTTTCACTATATTCTAAGGAATATAAAACGAGGAGGATGATGACCACCACTCCTATCATCAATCACCAACTGAAAGTGCAGCAGCATTGATGATTCCATACAACGTAAGCCTTTTGTTTAGTCCGTTGCAAGAGGGTTGCTGTACATTAAAACGCTATACGTGGGGCTGTTTTGAGTTTTAAAGAGAACATTAATATACATTAGGTTACTTTCTAGTCAAAACACTTATAATTATAGTTACGTGCACGATTAGAACAAACGGATCAGCATTGTCACGTTGGCTGAATCAGAATGGGATGACCGACGAATGGATATCAAGATGAAGAAGATTTCTCTCTTCTGAAAAAGGGAGTTTTCTCTGGCGACTTGGAATACCAAATACACTTGACCGTATATGCATATAGGAAGATCAAAACGGACAAAAGTCTGTTTCGCCCAAATTCTTTTCATCAATTATCGATCAGTATGTGGCAGTGAGTGATAGACGCGTAGGAATATGACCATGTTAGTGTATATGCCTATACGTATTTGAAAGGATGCATAGGCTTGGATCACAATCCCTGTTTTGTCCAGCTGGTTTCCAGGCGGTCACACCCCACAGCCCACGTCGATTATGATTAGATTATTACTTTCCTAATAGGACTAATAACAGGGTGACCTGAACCAGAGAGAATGGGAAGTCCCCTTTAAGGCTCCTGCTGATGTTGCTTCGAACTTCACTATAAAACTGCTTCCTTACCTTATTACATTCCGTCAATCATTTTTTTATGACAAAGGCTCATCATCATCATCGCCCAGCCAGTTTTATACCGCTTCTTGTTTCCATTTTCAAAAGGCTAAATGTAAACTTTTAAAACAATTCAAGCCCTTTTCCGCTTCCCCTGAGTGAGTGAATAGATTTTGATAAAAAAAAATACCAACGTACGTAAGCCAGATTACATCACGCGCAGGAGCTTTGAATCTCAAGGATTGATTCCCGACCGAGCCCAACCCTTTCCAAGCTTCCAAATATTTTTTCAACAATGCCATCTCTCCGTCCCTAATTACGACTCTGTCATTACGGACACTTTTATCACTTAACTAATCAACATTCAAATCGAAGGCCTGCTTCTTTTTTTTTTTTTTGAAAAACTTATACAAAATGACTACTGCCACTCTATTCTGATTAAGCGGAGACCCCTCTAATAATTAGGTAGTCAGGACCATCACCTTCTGCAACAATGTATATCTAGCAATAACAATAAAAGCAATAAAGTAAAAATTTACAATGATAATTAATACCAAAAGCATATAATCATATTTCATCTTTTTTCATCCTTTTTATTCGTATTTTTGTTGTTTCATAATTATTATAAACACTAGAACTCTTAGGTTTTTCCCTTCGTGGTACTACTGATTAAGCATGGTTTACACACATTTCTTATTCCGAGTTGATGGTGGCATGTTTTTTCGCTTTTAACGTTTTTTTTGTGCCGATTGCTCAAGTTTTGTGTTAAGTTCGCTAACTCAAATCTTGACAGGTAGTTGTACAGGTAGGTACTTGGTAGTCAGTCTGTTAGTAACAGGGATTTTAGTAGACAAAAAAGACATACGGTGTTAGTTGGATGGACGTGCTTTTTCTTTTCCACTTCTTTCCTTGTCAGCCACCACCACTATATCTTATTGTTATTCTTGTTATTATTCCTGTGTTTTTTATGAAATTCTATATCACCATTTAGCTCTCTTGTACCATCTTTCTCAGCCAGGTAATTATTTATCACGCTCTAGCATTACTTCACGTACAACAGGGAGGTGAAGGGAGACTGAAAGAAAGATCTCTTTTGGTGGCATATGATACGGCAGACTGGAAACTTGTCTTTTTTACACTTTACTACCCTTTTCTACATCACATATGCATGTAATGCTTTCGAACCTCATCCAGTAATTTGTTCTACCCTGTAATTACAATTATGATCTTTGTTTCCTTTCCTCACCTGTCACAGATCAGAGATCCTCCACAAGGTATGTATGAAAACGTCAGAAGGGGATATTTCATGTGCGTGATGATGTGTTTCTGCTGGTGGCGGTGGCAGTGTCAGTGATTGGGGTCATCATCACGTATGCACGCATATTGCTCGACTACTAACTATTCCTTGAACTGCTGCTGACAGTTTCCGTTAGCTGGTCGTTGGTTATGCCTACTGCAATATCCCTTGTAATTCTTGATAACTGGGGTTGTGAGTTGTGAAGCATCTGCAAACTAGCCGTCAGGATTCGTTATGATTATTATGGCTTAATATTACTGCATAAATAAATGAAGAAAGATTCTGGCAATCTTCCTGTAAAACGTTTTGCCGGTTTGTGGCAAAAAATGCTGACGACGCTAAAGTTTACCATAAACTTCTTACCGGGTCACTAATCAGGACTAATAAAACCCGCTGGTTCCAAAGTAGGGGTCATCTCGACATGCCTTTTTTTGTCGAAGATATAGTAGCACACTTGAGTTTTCGGAAGCAACATTGTTTTCACACAACTATTATGTGCCTGCATCTAGCATCACATCACATTTTTAAGCAAGCTTTAATAATGCTGATATTTCATGACTACTCCAAATTTGTACACAGATGGAAGCCTGTAATTTTCGTGGTCATTAACAGAAAGGATACGACAACGGAGAAGCCTCTCATCACTGCGATGATGATCATCATGGCATTGTCATTACTTACCATAACATATGTCCAAGAAGGATTCCTTGCGACACGATATGTACCTCATTGTGCCGCTCATGTCTGCACTCTCGTATTATCTGTCTCCAGAAGAATCCGATTCACATGAAAAACCATGCAAGATATGATATGATTATGATTACGTGAAGGAGAAATGGTATTATCCCAGGGGAATATTTTTTTTGTGGAGAGGGTACAGAGACACCGAAGACATTAATACTCCTACACTTACCAGTCATCGTGCTCAGTGAGTCCCCCTCCTGTCATTGTAATCTGTCATTTGGCTCAATTACTCACCCCACTCATTCCTCCACTTTCTTTTGGGTAAACTCCGGCAAGCTCTCTGTCTGAAATAAGATCACTTTCTGCTCCTTCCATACATTCAACTGTTGTTTTTTCAACCCTTTCGCCTATGGGAATTTTTGGGGAGAAGTGTGTATCGAATGTTTGTGCTCACTCCTTTTCACACAACACACATGTTATTCCACTTTAAACTACACGTACATATCACTTGACTTTGGTTACGGTTGTAGAGTTGGGGTGATTTACCACTCAAAACATTATTACTATTCTGGCATCATCAGGCGACTGTGACTCATTTTTTTCCAAGACATCCGTCTCTACCACGTATACCTTCGAAATTCGTTCTTGTCTCAAGATGAAAACTTTAATGTGGCTTGATTACAGGTCTTGCCTCAGTGACCATAATTGTGATTCACCTATCCAAATCTAATATATTGTTGTTGTTGTTATTTATCCGTCCTTCCTATTGTTGTTTTTTCATTCTTGGGATGAATGAGAAGTGCATGGAAAATAAGGGATTATTTCTACCCAAATTTGTACAAAAGGAGTACTATTGCTCACCAGTGTGGTGGTGGTGGTGCTGGTGGTATACTGTTATTATAAAGGCTTCATTTTCCCGAAGCCATTTATCATGAGGGAAACGAGATGTGTGACTTTCCTAGTGTCTCTCAGTCACGGAGAAAATGCATCACTATCTTATGGCTCATTTTCTAAGCTTCTGGAAAGCTATGGGAGCTTTGGAAAACGACAAGGAGAGAAACTCATTATGCAGTTGGATGCATACCAATTTGGGAGTTTTTTTTGACAGTGGCATTCATTTAAAGTACGTACCTACGCAGCCTGTCATTTTTGAGGATAAAAAATCGCTCATTTTTCTCCCTGGTTTGCTCCTGGCATTTCATGCATTTTCACATTCTTGGAGTCTGCGCGAGCGAACATCATGGTGGCGAAATTTTTACGATGGATTATATTACCTTGTTTACTCTGTAAAACCTTGTGCCTTGTGCTGAGGTTTGCATTTCAAGGTACAATTTCACCAAGGCATGATTCACCTCCGAGATAATATGTCTGGGTGAACGTGAATTAAGGTCTTTTGAGTCACGAAGCGACATTCACGAAGTCAAATCGAAAATTTGAGAAACGTGTATAAATCGCCACTCTCTTCGTCAGAACCATACACCACGTCTTGGTAAACAATGAGTGGTTATTCATCAAATCATCCGGCAATAATTTCACCACCGCTTTGTATAAATCCATATACGCAGTTTCGTGCTTTCACCAAATACAATTGTAATATTTATACTTTCCCATTAGTAGGTACTCCCTGATAATTGTTTTGTCGGTGTGGTACGTTATTCTTTTCTTCTTGGACAAGAGTTGAAAATCCTACGACCTAATATATATGAATACAGGTGGCTTAATAAAATAGGAATTTAAATGAGATTCCTTTCCGCTGCAATGATTTTTTGACGTGTTGCAGCTTACAAGCTGTCTACCTGCACGCTGCACTGAACTCTTGATCCTGTCTTGTTTACACAATAAACGATATTTACCCGTTGGCCATGCATCATGCATCAAACCCAAATCTTGTACATTTGCACCTGATGTATAAATCGTAAAGTAAAGTGGTAATCACAAGACTTGGGCAGCAGGTATATGTATGTCGTATGTAAATGTGTATTGCTAATGTATCACATTCTTTACCACAGAATGACTACGGGCACTGAATTTTCAGAGAAAAAACAACATTGTTTCTCCCTCAAATGCATATTTTATAGCATTAAATAATCAAAATCTCATTTGAGGCAATGTGAAAGAATGAGAGCTGACGCCAGCGATGAGGATTTTGACGGACATACTCATATAGTATTCACGTAGGTTCACGTATATCGTTAATATTAAGTTTTAAAGAAAATACTAGTAACCAGATACAAATGTATGGAGTAGGTACATCATGATGATGTGTGGATCAAGTTGCAGTGAAGTAAGTGGGTTTGTTTGTTCATATAAGTCAAAAAGTTGAATAGTCAAGAATTGCTCATAAATCCCTCTGGGGCTGTTGGGTGAATTGGCTCAGAGCTCAGCTCTGTTTGAGCTTTTTTTTCTCCCTTAATCCACCTTCATCTCGTCTCCTATATCTTGTTGATAACTACGCTGATATATGCTGCTAACTTCAATCTATGGGCATCATAAAGAACGACTTGAAGTGGTGTATAGGTACAGGTAATTCCTCAGAGAGAAAGCCGAAAAAAGTTGAGTTTCTTTCTACACACTCTGATGCAATATACGTGTGAATGCAGAATTCCATATATATATTATTATTATGCTTTCTGTAAACAATAAGACATGCCTTCGCACACCCGTTTTTTAGACGCTCTAAGTCATCTTTAATCTAGTAAATTACTCTTATGGGAGAATACTGGCTGGTGTTCAGCTTTTATGATGCAACGTGCCATATTAACTTTTGTAAACAAATCGCCACTCTTAAAAACCTTTTGATTGGGATGGATGCGGTGCATTTCGGTATTAGAGACATAAACTTTATACCTCTGCTGTGTGTGAATAACCACAACTTGTGCTATTTACAGGTGCATCTGTACTTAATTTTGCAGGAGAACCTGTCTATACCATTGTTTATGACATTTTTCGCATTCTCAACCTCAACGCATGCCAATTTTTTTGGTAACTGTTTGATTTGAATCAGGAAATGACACAACGGTTTCGATAAATATTGGCTTATCCACAATTTCTTAAATTTGATTTAATCGCAAGACACAAACACGAAAAGGCGTGTGCCATAAAAATGGGAACAGGATGGGTGTTTTTGTACCTGTTCGACATTGTTTCAGTGTTTAATCTCTGTTGATTTTTAGACTCACCTGTAGCAAACAATTTCTCTGGGTTTAACGGCTCTCCAACAGTCGCCATAAACATTTCCGGATTGTAACACAACCGTGTCATTTCCGTTACATCAGATCGAGTAATTGTAATTTTATCAACAAGCAGGGGAACCTAGATATTCCTCCAAAGATGAGAAATGGTACCACCTGCAGTGGTCTGAA
This sequence comes from Dicranocentrus wangi, assembly GCA_036850665.1. Taxonomy (NCBI): domain Eukaryota; kingdom Metazoa; phylum Arthropoda; class Collembola; order Entomobryomorpha; family Entomobryidae; genus Dicranocentrus; species Dicranocentrus wangi. The sequence goes on along the minus strand of JAANSN010000440.1, from coordinate 29,280 downwards.
AGGGTGAAATGTGTAATCAATGAAAGGTGCCATCATGTAGAAAGCCTTTTAACAAAGTGCAGAATTAGGTGGTGGCTGTCATGATTTGAGGATTAGTCTTAGGACAAGTATTACCCACAGTTGTGAAATACCTTATACAAAGATTGAAAGTAAGCTTGGAACGCATATAGTATATCTCCCTTAGGTAATATTAAATATAGCTTCCCTTTTGAAAATAAATATAAAAAAATCTGCAAACAAACCATTACACTTTTCATTACGGTAACAATCATTCGAAAATTATGCGGCTTATCCCAAAAACGAGAGAATGAAAAATAGACATAAATCTTTTATAGTATAATATTTTACGCTCTCTCATCCAACATGGTAGCAATTTCACGATCATGCCTACGCAAACCTCCGTCGCGTATAAGTTGACGTGCAAAAAAGTACAAATGAAAGGGCTGCTGTGTATAAAAAGAACATGTTTATTGTGAGGAGGACAACAACGGAAGATGACAAATGTCCACTTTGACACGCTTTTTATCAAAAGTGATAGCCAAAAAGGTGTCTTACAAGAAGGGAAACGAGACGGGTGACAACTACACTTGCTGCATGACTTACACAAGTCACCAGTCAGATTTAAATCTGATGAAAAAGAAAAATCCTGTAGTTCTCTTCATTCTCTAGCATTTTTTTTTGCAGAAAAAATGAGGATAAGCATCGCCATCACCACATTGTGCAATCTCCATCCATATACACAAGACAAGACACAAATATTCACTTGGATGCTTTATAAGGCTACCATAATAAGAAGAGTAGTACTTCCGCAAAAAATGTGAACATGACATGTGTATTTGTACCTTGATAACAATACGATATAATGATGACTTGTACAAGAGGGCTCGCATTGTGCAATGTTTGTTTACTCATTGGCCGACGATAGGATTAAAACTTGTGGGCATTAAGCTCAAGTACGTGGAATGAAGAAAGTGACAATTATTGCAGGACTGTGTAATGTATTGATAAAAAGCACCTGTGGAAAAAAAGTGTTATATGTACATATAATACGTTTGCTAATGACGTGTGTGAATCTGTAAACTGCATGGTCATACGCACCCACACGTAAAGGTCTGATCTCATATAGTACCGTCACCGTCAACGGTTTGTGACCAGTGGTCGTGGTGTGGCGAGGCTCGTGCTAAGACTTAACTTGAAACAACATTATTATTACCAAAAAGCTCTCATAACCACCGTCACATTACCATACTCACTCTTTTTATTCTTTTGCCTGAAAGCCCACCTTGTTAAAGCTTGTTTCACTCTATTCTTGTTCGATGTGAACGGTTGGTCGTAAGTCAATAAACTTTAGATAGGAGATTTTTCAAGAAAAATTATATCTATACGTATATGATTTTTTTCTTTTAAGAAATTTATTATACAATGCCTGCCTCCTTTGCTTCTTTTGTCTTCTTGTGTATTCCCTCTTTTGCCGCGAGGGAGAGATTATTTTGGACCGAAAATCCCCTATTCCAAGTCACGGCAGGCACCAATATCCCCTCGCTCCTCATAATCATACTCAAGGTATATACGTCAATATTGAGCGTGATTGACTTTCAAACAAGGGAAAATCACGTGTCCCCGCCTGGGTACTTACGCTTACGTAAGAGTAAACAAGACTGAGGTGCACAAGTGTCCAAAAATAAATGCTAATTAATGTTGGCGTCCACTAAAACTATCCCCCAACAATTATGAATTACTGGCCGAGTGCTGGCTCTCGAAAACTGGGCTCGGACCGTTTTCCCACCTTCCGGCAATCATAAAGCAGCCTGCTAAGAGTCATAAAGATTACAAGATTTGCTTAGAAATGCAATATGATTGCTTCTCTTTTTCGGCTTTTTCCACAAGCGAGCATGTGGTGTTGTCAGACTTCTGCTGCTGTAAAATTATTACTGGTAACCAGAGGCCGAGTGGTGGGTATATGTGGAAAAAAATATTCTTTTTTTCCGTGTGGGTGACTTATGGCTGAGGATGAGAATATGTACATCCCTAAAAAACATGCTTTTAACGTGTTCTACTAGTCATAATGAATTTGATTGTGGATAGCACTGGATGATGTTGCTGTATGCATGTAATTATACGCATATATTATTCACCCAGGACAGGGATGATTAACGACTTTTAGTTGTTGTAGGTTATTCGATTTTTTATACCTCTCGGTATGTTGACTGACCGTTGCGTCCGAGTTATTGTTGTGTATATATTTATCACGCGCTTTCCTTTTTCATACAACGATGAGCCAGACTTTTTTTTTTTGCAATAATCCATCCTTGTAATTTCCAAAAATATATTCGCCCAGGTTCACAGCGCCATTAAATCATGCGCTTTTAGAGAAACTTGGTGAAACGGTTGGGCACACACGGTTTTTCTTTAAAGGAAATGAAACCACACGAGTTGAAAATGACCTTTCGTGATAGTCAAATTAGCTGTTCCGTTACATTTTTCACTAATATAGGCTGATGATGAAATATGTGCTGATACTTTTATGTTGTTTTAAGAAATTTATGGCGTTTGACAATGCAATGCTCGTGTACAGACACAGATTTTCAGCAAGGGTGCTGCCAAGTGGTTAACTTGTTTATGAGGGTGTATATAATAAAACCTTTACTCACGTAGGTGTCTCAGGAATTTCACAGGACTTTATTTTTACAATCTTCTGGTTTTGGAAGAGGGATGACGTGTTTTTGTTTCGAATCTAAACCCCTGTAGGCTTGTTTTTTTTTCATTATTGTTTTCGCCAAACATTTCTGTGATTAAGTCGAGAGCTAAAATTAGCTACACCCGCCGACTCTCCACTGTTCAAAAATCCCATTTTTTCTCCATCCTAGAGGCATAATCCAAAGTAATCATAAGTGTGAGTAATGATAATATGTTGATGAAGGCATCTGTGATGAGGATATACCCTCTTTGTCAAAAGTAAAACGACATTAGCATACCATCAATTCATGAATTCACGAGCTTGATGAGCTACCTCATAGAAGAAGAGCCATCAGACAATTGGGGAGAGGAAGATGACTTAATACAAGTTTTACGGTATGATGCGCCAAGATGACCAAAACGATCAGCGACGATCGTCCGTGGAGAAAGAGTTAATCACATGGAAGAATCAGTCAGTCACAGTTGGGGCTTCCCTTTTTTCCTAATCATTCTCAGGTCTCCTCCGCTTTGGTTAGGACGAAGGAAAAGTAATGAAAATAACAATCAAGAATCCCGGCTTGTGGGTATATTCCTCCACACATGACGAGTTACTCAATCCAACCTCCTTCCTTTCCGGACCGGCCATCCAAAATAAATTCCAAGCTGCGAAGCTAATAAGCAGAAGAGCACAACAAGGAGAGAAGAGACGACAAATTACCTATTCTCACTTTTATTACCGCTCTCAGTTTGTGTCCTAATCATCTTCTGCAACTTCTAATTTAATACCAACAGAGAGAGAGAGAGAGATTCGAATGCGTATGATACGCAGGACTCATGTGTTGTCGTGTGTGTGCAATCCAAAGCCTGGTTCCAATTTATCATCGGCCTGTACCCCTGATATATTGGTAAAAATGGAGATATATCATTATTGCATTATGCGCGTATTCCATCATGATTGCTATTCATAGCAGGAGGACTCTGAAATGCGAATTGCGTAACCACGTATGTGTACCTATCAGACACTCAATATATATTTATTTCCTATCGGATAAAGCCAAAGATGATGGGGACGGTGGTGGTGCGGTGGTGCCACAAATCATTTCCACCATTATGCTGCATTGAGCAGATGGAATTGAGTTGCATTTATGCATTTTCATCATTGTTCCAAGTGTCAAAGCCCATTTTTTCGTAGCTTTTTATACGCAAGCTCATCGGGGATCCTTGTAATTTTAATTACATCTTGATAATTAATTATTCAATTGATCGCCACAACCAGAGACGCCTCCTGATGATGATAATGATTTTAGAAGAAAAAAAATGTTTGGGATGATAGGCAAGTCATGAAAAAATTACTGGTTGTAGGGAAACATACATGGTCACCTGCACAAAATGTAAATGTAGCTGTGAGCATGCGTACGTTCCGTCATTACCGATGCCGCCACTGCTGCTATTGATCTCATCTTTCATTTCGACAGGCTGACAACAAATTCCAATTGTTGAGCTGAAGGTCATCGAATAAAAAAATGGGGACTGTATATGTAGCACGTATGAATTCGATTCAGTGGCTCAAAAAAAGCAAATCTCGTTCGTCTTCGTTTGCATCTCATCAACATCATGTTATCAATAATTCTGAGCCTACAAGGTGACAGAGTACGACAGTAGCAGATGTCTGTTCCGAATCAAGGTATAAAAGCTTCGTCTTGGCTCCTCCGTTTGAAGGATTAATGAGAATTAATACGTTTTCCGTGTAATTTGTTGGCAACACAGGTTTTCAATTTTTATTACTTGGCTGAGCCGTGTGTGTGTGTGTGATACTTGTATCCTTTTGGATTTGGATACCTGACAAGGATTTATTTCCGAGATTTATAAATCCTGTGTGAACCGCACGTTGATGGGGATTCTCTGAATACAAAATGAAAAGCTTGAATTGCCACTCCTTGCCGTATTAATATGGCATCGGCCTAAGCTCCCACTTAATATTACCAGGAGTTTCATGGAAGACTCAAAATAGACAATGCCTCCAAAAAAATTAAGGGGATCTAGGAGCATACGCATATATGAGGAAAGGGAGCAAAAAATAACAAAGGATTACACATATGTATTTCTTTTGTTATTCTTTCTCCTTCTTTATCTTGATATTGTATTGTTATTTCAATCTTCCATCCATCTCCGCTTGCTTGGTATACCCATATATACCATATATATATTATGCTTTACTACTCATCTCACCTCCAGACGCTGGACATGAATGCATACATCCGTATCATCAGTAAATGGAAAAGGGTTTGAAATTTTGTATCATCCTACGACATTCTTTTTTTTCCAATGAGGAGGATACCCATGTCCATGTTATATTTTTTATGGAACATCAAATGATATTCAACCGGAACGCCGGAAGGGTGAGATATGTTGCTATTGTTGTGGCTTTTGATGTTGATATTGTACGGGAGTGCATTAGAAAGCACATGTGTACAGTATAGATATTTCGCCCAACTGCCCACCAATTTTTTCCTACTCCAACTCATTTCGGGGAATGAAAATTTTTTTCTAATTCAATAGAAAGGAAATTAAGAAGAGTGAATCGTCTTCTTTCTTTGTCATGCAATGCAATCCATATAGAAAAAGTGATATATCATGCACATAACACAGCGAAATATATATATATATATATCCTCTTTTTTCTAAATTAGCTTGTATTACCTGAATAAAAACCTTAACCATCAACTGTGTGCTATATACCTTGACTTAATACTGTATCTGATTTCTTCTCGTCATCATTTTCAAACTTTTTTTTTCAAGTCAACTATCTCCCCAGAGTAATGAACGTTTCACGCTAACAAACTCAAGAAAAGTCGCGTCATTGACACGTTTCGTTTAGCTGCTGCTGGAAGAAAGGATATTTTTTTTAGAAAGCCTCATGTACACTCAATGATTTCTGATGTAAAAGTAGCATCAATTTATGTGGCTGATAAAGTGTTTTCTGGTGATATATCGTCTTTTCAATTGACTTCAGTTGCATCACATATGATTATCAATATATATATATACTGTGTGTGTGTGTGTATCGCTGGAATATATGGGTCCTACCTTTCACAAGTTAATCTCGTCATCTCAACAACAGATATTATTACACGCAACAATAAACGCCAACAAAACAGAAAAAAAGTTGCAATGCGATGTAATACGAACATGCCAGATATATTGTACTATTATTGGGGTTACATAGCAAATAATAATGGGAAATCTTTTGATAAAAAGTATGCTCGCGAGAGATGATGTAGTGTAGAAGAGTCTCGGATGCAAAGATTGCACGTTTACCCAGTGTATAAGGATATTTTTGTGTTACATGGTGTAACAATGGGAGAAGAGGGATGATGAGATGTAATGTACATTTATGAATGTACCACAGTGTCACGGTGTGTGTAAGGGAGAGCTATTTTTCGCAAGTCATCTTCAGTAATTCAACCGTGTAGTTTACCTTTTCAGACTCTTTTTTTCTAGCATTAAGCCGACTAATATCTTGTCTTTTGTATTGTTCGTCCATCAAACGGCCTTCTTGTCGAAGAATATATACATGTTTTTTAACGGGTTACAAGTATGAAGCCGTGAGGATGCATGCGTGCTTGCATGCTTTTGTCCAATGGGAAAATTTTCGGAAACTTATTTGTACATTCAGTCATGTGGAAAAGGGGACAGGAGGGAAAGGGAGTGAAACTTTAGTTTTTTATTCCATCATATCACCTCTGCCGTTCTCTGTGATCGATGGAATGTGATCAGACAAGGAGGTGGCAAGTTTGGAAGATGGATTGTATTGTTTTTTGAGGAGGATCCAATAAAACTTTGGGCAACGGATTGTAGCGGTTGGTTGTTGGCAGGCTGCCTCGTTTTTATAACGGTAATATAATCCACAGGTCTGTTTAAATTTGGAGCAGTAATACACATTAGGCTACGCACAACAATAATAACGTCGGAAGGAGCATCCCACTCGAAGACAATTTCTCCAAAGCGTATTTTAATACTTTCAATAAAACCTTATTTGATTTGGAGCTACATGGCTGTAATCACATTTTTTTCGAAAATGTCTAACATATAAATTTAAAAAATGGGAATGGGTTTAAGTTTTTATATGCAGTATGACTGGAGCCAACCTACGAGATTCCTCGAAAGGAGTTGGCAGCATCCACGCGTATCCAAGCACATAATTTTTACCTACCTGAGGCTTTCATGACTTTCATCAACAAGAGAAGGTGGAATATTTATCGTACAATAAAAAATCACGGGTTGTTTACATAAGCGCATATGGCCCTCGAAAAAATATTACAGCCATGTTCTCGAAGGATTTGGACAAGTTATGCATCTAAAGCACACGATGTAGGTACATCTTGATAAATCCAGTACAGTTTCCAAATTATAAGAACAAGATCACCAACTCAGCGTGTAGTTTCTTTTTTTCAAATACATCCCCAAGATGAAAAAAATGTTTTTTAATGTGCCACACCACATCACCGAGAGAGCTGCCCTCCACCTAATTCAGACTAATCCTAAAAGATATGAAGGGTGCACACTCGTTTCCAGTCTTTTATTCTTTGCGATATGTGTGTGTACACAGCTTATATTCCTTAATTGCAAACAAGCTGAAGATACAACGGGAGCGCAAAAATATATTTCTTGTTGATGATCTTGATCATGATGTCTAGAGGGCTTGTTTTCCCTTTAGTATTGCACTCCCATAACACACGTACGCCGCGTCATTACATGCAAATCCAACATTGCTTGCGGTGGGACAACCTACACGAGTTGGAGTCGTAATCCGTTTGAAATATGGTTATTGCATTGTATTACAATTACTGCGAAAGGGGTGACTTACCAAAACTTTTCGGTTGTTTTTTCCGTACGAGGTTTATTCAATGGGAGAGGTCATTGGATTTCGGAAAACGTTGATGATGAGTCCGTGAATCCAAATCCAAAGTCTGGGGTTTAGCCCTTCCTTCTGCAAACTACAGAGCATTTATCATGTCACTTAAGCGACTTGCTCCAATGCACACAAAAGTGCAGTGGCTGTTGTTGAGATGGAGTATTAAAAATTCAAAATCTGTTAATCCATGTTCCCTGCATGGGCCAGGAGCCAACTGGTCTAAAAAAGGCATTACGAATCAAACGCAATGGCTCTCTGCTGACAACTAAAAATTGATAAATATCTCTCTTTTGAGAAAAAGAAATCATCTCTGAAACATAATTGTAATAAGTTTGAGTGAGCCTCGTAATTCCTATAGATTGATTCGTACATCATCTTCCAAAATATGTTTCTCTCAAGCCTGGCTTACACGGAAGAGGCAGTAGCTGACAACAATTCAGATTGTACTTACAGGTCACGCTAAGGATGCATTGATGATTATGCTTGTGATAAACAGTGCTCATTGAACATTTTTCGATGAATATGTCAAGCCGAAGAAAGCGAAGCAATAGACATGCACTCCCTGCTTAACTGGAGCTCGTGTACGAAGATTTTCAAAGCCTTTTGAGTTGTCTGCAGGAATTCACTCAGTGTTGCTGGTTTTTCAACGTGCTGTTCCAGATTCCAGACTTGGACACAGTTCCTTGTTAAGCCCAGCCCATGTCTTGTTTGTTGAAAGGCTGACAAAAAATAAGATTTTTTATGTTACATATCTCATGTAAATGTTCACTCCCAATCTGGTCGGATGCCGGACGTGCATGTTTTGTACTTTCCCGATCCCAAATGTGAACATGGGTTTACAGCTTTTTATGTCTTTGAATCATTTAACAGGAACAAATTGGTCAGTTGACCAAAGGTATGCTTAGCTCCGTGCCTAATACTCCTTCACCGGTTGCATAATAGGAGTGCTAGATCGCTTTTTGAGTATTTTAATCTTTCCCATCGTTCAAACCCTCATGCAAGGAGTTCGCTGGAAACAAACTACTGTGTCCACACGTGGAAATGGAAAGCTACAGGGGCTGACAGTATGAGATTGATTAAAAAATCCTTTATCTTTCTTTACTACTTCTTACTACACAGCTTCTTCATAAACCTACGCAAAAACCTTTTAGACTATGTATTTATAAAAAACGGATAGTAAATAATAGGATTTTATAGACACTTGTCCAATTTTCCAGGTGTTACCATCATTTACTTTTATCATCCTCTTGAGATGACGCTTGATGCAATCAAGAGAAATAATAATAAAAGCATGTTATTGCATGCAAAATACAAACATCTTCATCATCCCCCAAACAAACATATATCCAGGAGGTCAATCCCGCCGTGGTAAAATAATAAATGCATGGCAGCTGCAGGGTGCTTCCATTTTAGAGCATTGAGCATAATTACAAATCAAAAATAGGCAGTCGCATGAGTTTGCACTTATTAACTCATGTTTATTGCTCTACACCTTTTATATCAAGCACCAGAACCAGATGCATAATAAGCTCAAGAAGAACCAGTAAGCAATTTGATCATTGCAGAAAAGCGTCTTGTGCAGATGCATCACGCAAGATTACACATTTGACATGTGCAAAGTAAGTCCACCAAAATACATTGATAAATTTAATGGAGAGTTGGAGTGGGATATTCACGAAGAATCAATTTAGCTATAACAATGTCGTCCTGTAGCCAACAATTTTTTCCCCTTCAAACAAGCACGTGTCTTCTTCTCTTGGCTCTGTCCAAAAGTTCTCTGAAAAAAAGCACGAAGCTATTATGCGCGACGTGTGAAAACGAAAAAAAAATCTTGAACACATTATGATTTCAGTAGTCCAAGCTGGACACGACGAAAAACAAGTAGCAATATAACTATCCTGTACTGTACCCCCGCTCAACTTGGCATAATTGTTTGAAGGAATCGAGCGAATCCAAAAATTAATGGGCATTTTTATGGCTTGCATTACAGTGGTTACATAATATGTATGTTTTTTTTGAAACACGGTGCACACACCATATATTACCATTATAGATTGTTAGCAGATGAGCTCACCTTGTGCCAAGAAAGTTTTTTTTTTTTTACAAAAACACTTTCATCCTCGATTTATACTGAAGGTATAATGCAGCAATGAATTAACATTATAAGCTACTGTGTAAGTAGTATTATTATCGGTATAGGGAACTAACTACTCCTATAACTACTATACCCAAAGAAAATCTCGATCCACAACTTACAACAAAAAGTGGTAACAGGCAGGTAAATGATACTTTAAATCCTCCACTTCCAGAAGATAGTCACGACTTTTCGTACCCACTACAGAGGTCCCGTCAAACCCTGAGCGCGTACCTTTTACTTACGGAAGCTGAGCAAGTTTTCATCTTTTTAGACAGAAGATGAGGATATTTTTTTTCACGAAAATTTTTCATGACATGCCAAGCCGTGCGGTGGAGTACAGAAGCAGCATTGTGTAAAACGGGCTGGGATGAAAGTATTAATAGTAGCACTTTGTTTCGATTCAGCTTCAATAACACGATGACTGACGATAGACTGGTTTATCTCGGAAGAAAATCTTTTCAATTGTATGCAGCCAACAATGACTTACACTGTTCTCAAAAAGAGTTTTTCGTGTTTCAAAGGAAGGATTTTTATCGTCTGGTGAAGAGTTGTGTAAAGTCAATGAAGGAAAAACTGAAAATGAAATTAGAAATCAATTTGTGCTTTCTTAGGAGAGATGAAAATAATCAAGGAAACAACAATAAGCACAACAATTCAATTCCGGATCGTATTCCGCCGACGAGCTCTATGAGTAGTTGATATATCAGTTACCGATCTGTCTTCATCTGTGGGAATCAGAAACAATTGAAATAACAGATTTATTTCGGATTTCAAGAGAAACCGTGATGGTAGTAGAAAGTAATGAGTTGTCATGATCAAACCAACCATGAGTCGCTTTCCTTTTTATAAAGTGGTCAATCGATTACATTGTTGTCGGCTTGGTTGTGTGCACAACCAGCCCGTATCCATCCCCAGCTGCCCAACAATTTAACCGTGATATAAAATAAGCATCCATCCAACCAAACCAAAAAAAGACAAATTTGATATGGATGTGTTCCCTCTCTCTCTCTCTCTCTGCCGATTCCCAATGCCTATATCGAGCGAGTCCCATTGTCCTCCTCTTTGATAATAATAGATTGGATTTTTATTATAATATTATAGCACGGAATTAACTAATCTCACTCTCTTCTCCACTTCTTCGGCAGCATCTCACTTTTTTCGTAATTGCCCATTGCTTTTCGTGGTTCACGATTGTCCAAGTCCAGCCCTTCACAAAGGATTCTCCTTTTGAATCAAGGGGAAGATGATGCGCATTTCATTAAAGATTTTTATATAAAAAAGAAGCTGCTTCTATCCTTATCTCCTCTGTGGCTTAATGAAGCATGCAGGGAGCCACGCGTCCCTAAGGGGCTTAGCCACAGGCTTACTTCCCGCCCTTGAAAAGTACCCTACATTGCTCTAATGAATTTTTCCTATTTTAAGAGCCCCCTAATACGTCTTATCACATCATTCATATTACTCAAGATAGTAAATGTCGGGTTCCAGCTGGCTACAATGGTGCATTGTTTCCAATTTCCAATCCGGGATTGTCTTGTAGCTTCCAGGACCCCAACCAGTTGTTGTAACCCTTTTAATAAAAAAACTGGTCAGATAGTAGCTCTAAAAGAACATGCTGATATGGGGGTTTGATTTGACAAAAGCATTCATCACCCCTCATGAAGGAAATATTTTACATGAGTTTTACTTCTTCTGTGGAAAAAAGGTGATCATGTAGTAGCCGTAAGGGTCCTACCAGAAACTTTTTTGGAGGAAAAAGTTTCCTGTCTGGCAACTGTTGCATTTCCGAGATGATAGCAGTGTGTGAGCAACACAATTTTTCAGTTTTCCTCTTCCTTGCCAGAGGTGCATCTCATATTTTGAGTGTCTGATGAACTTTTTTCCGTCTTGGTTTCATCCAGTGTCTATGCTTAACCTTGCTCATTAATGCTGATTTACACGGTGTGTTAGTTGTGTTAGTGCATGAAGCCATGTATCCCAGCCGCAATGTGTGTTACACACCTGAACTTGATATACATTAGATTACATAGAAAAATGTTTTTTTAAAGGAGTGCATTGCTCTGATGATGCATCCAATGTGTTTGGTGATGATCATGACGATGTGATGATGGCACTGAAATATAAACTCTCTTCGCCAGTGAGTCAGTCAAAAAAAATCTTTTAAAAACTCAATGCACCAGCACCACCACCACACACCAGCCAACTCCACATTGACTTTGATGGGACTGTTGTTGGCCTGAGGTATTTATTTTTATGTATGTCGACTAATGGCTCACTACCTCCAACTTTGCCGCAGCAACTTGTCTTCATACATGCTTTCATCGTATGTCCGACTCCGAGCTTGAAGGCAGCATGCACCAGACACGGCAGGCTAAATCAAGAGAAAAAAAACGAAAGAAAAAAACTATCAAGCTATGAGATTTTGCCGACCCTCGAAAAAGTAGGAGTTGCTGACCCGAATAATAATTATACACCTTGCGTTCACTCACGTTATGAAACGCCGGGTGTATGGATTCTCAAAATGTGTCCCTTTCCCCTTGATTTTCTTTCATTGTCTGTTTTATGCATTGTCAGGCTGGGCTAACTTCTTGAAACATTACACAGTCAGCATTACCTTCTGAAGCTATATAGTAATTTACAGTGCTGGACGGATAATAATAGATATTCGAAGGGATTTTGATACACCCTTTCTCCGCGTTTGATAATAGTTTAAGCCACAAAAGTGTATGTACACGTTGTGGTATCATGATTGAATAAAAATGATCCATGGAGGAGATACGTACGTACATACCGTACGCAACTGGAAGGTCATCATTAAAGAAGGATTTTGAAGGGCCAACCCACACATTTTCCAAAGGTACTTTTTATCCCTAACGAATCTCCTTTTTTCTTTTCGTAATGCCCAGCTCACATTTCCTTGAGCTGACAATAATGACGAGCCTGATGGCCGCTTAACGATGATGAAGATGAAGATCAAGGCTTCGCTTCTCCCTCATATTTTTGTATCCCGGCAGAAATTTTTCCTTTTTCTCTACTGGAGCATGTACAACATTTATTCCGTGAGCAGGGAATAATTAGGTGTTTCTGTGACATGTACATGAGTAATGTCTGTTATAATTGTTGGCTTCCGTCTTAACTTGAGTCCAACTTTGTTACAAAGATTTTCTCTGACGAATCTCTACAAAACATCACATGTCATTTGGTAACAAATACATGGCAAGGGCATCACTCTTTCTGGACATCAGACTATTTTTTTACCCTTTTGTTTAAGGTGAAAATGTCGATGGTTATATAATTATGTGGATGTGTAAGGTATTTTAGCCTGAGACTGCATCTCCTTGCAGGTGGGTTTTTAGCATTTTTCCCGTCCCAAAGTCAGAATAAAGGACGAACTGCATTTTCTCGCTCTCTCCGCATGAATCCATCTACTAATCATTTAAAACATGATGAAAAAGAGAGCAACAGATGGGTAATGTGGGGTGGTCAATTCTTATAGGGAAAAGGTTGAGAAACTTGAAAACCTGTTCGGTCCTTCGGAATATATTCAAAATGCATAAGGTATACTTCTACTTCTACTACAAAAGTGTTGCTTAATTCCTATGCATGCATTCGTAGTATACAATTCTGGAAAATTGTAGGATCAAACCGTTTTTTACTTGGTTATCATCATCCCAGATCAAATCTTTTAAAAATTTTGTGCATAAATATTAAGGATAAAAAGTGCTCGTTTAAATTGTGCAGTGGCGCAAACTCAATCTTTCTGGACAAGTTGGAAGCGCTCAGTAGCCCAACTAGTTGATTTTTATTCCGCATAAATTAAGACTATTATTGAAATATTGTGTTGATAGGAAAGACAGGAGACGGGATGTAACACAGTGTTATTTCGTCATCCTGATATTGTCAAGAATCCCAGGACGATGGTTTTATTTAATAACAATGTGCTTTTACAACGAGCGTCTGCCAGCATACTGCCAAATCCGGTTTTCGAAAAATGAAAATTCACCAATAATACAAAAAAAAATGTTTAGTCAATTCATTCCACACTCCGGCTTACTTTGCAAGCCACGGCAGAGAATAGTCCTAGTTGTGCAACATATTAAACCGGAAAAATTTGCAAGCAAACAGTTTTACAGCCTGTTCTCTTCATTTACAAGTAATACAAGAAAAAAAAATCCCGAACGTGTACTGAGAACAAGGCGACTGTGAAATCCATCGGAAAATGAGTAATGATGACGGGCAGTCAAAAAATCCCAGAGGCGATCATCCCCAAACACTGAATGCACTTGGAGGTATTGTCTTCTCTAGAATTATTTGCGCATGTTCCCCTTCACAAAGAAATTGCTATTATTACTCAAATCTTCTTCTGTTACAGAAATATGCACTAACAAACAGTTCTTCCTAGTTGGCAATACGTTATTAATTTCATGCACAAAACCTCTTACATAAGCCAATTCAGCGTCACACGTCAAAGGAGAAACCCCATGAAAGGATTATTTCAAAGGATTCGTTTTTGGTTAAACTTTGTAATAAAGTCCATATAAAATGTGCACCGGCACCCAAAACATGTGCATATATAAACACACAACACAACCATACCTTGACTTGAACTTGACCTCTGATGGATTTTGATGCGATAATGACCGTGATAACCAGGGAAAAGAAAATTGTATGCGTAAACTACATGGGCATCATCATCGTCAAAAACTCACGAGGAAAAAATGTCAAGTCATTTATGGCTCTTTGGTTATATGATGTTATGAAGCCTTTAGGATCCGGCTTCCCTGACTATGCAAATGGACATAACATAACAGAAAACAGCAAGGCTAACGCGGAAAACTGCAATATAAAAACTTAAACATTACTTGGGGTTTCGGTGAGTTTTCGTATTTTATTAGCTGTTCACGTTGAAATGAGTTTGGTGATGCGTTATCGAAAAACATCATCTACCCCTTGTAACATTTTTTATATCCAAGTTTAGAAAATGGAATTGCAGTTAGCTGACAAAACGGCCTGAATTTACATTTTGCAAAAATTGCAATACAAGAAATGAGGAGCCTGTAAATATTTTACTCTTTTTCAAAAAAAATTGTTTGCGTTGCATGCAAAACCCAAATAGATTATATTAAACAACATTCCTTTTGCAGCTGGCCTTTACCCAAAAAAATTCTCGTGAAACCGTGATCTATATCAGAGTGTCAGGTTTGCACGTTAACCATATTAGAGTTTAGTGAAAACGGTTGGTTTTCATAAATTGCGAGCTAACAAGGGGAAACATATATATAATGTAGGGCCAAAATGGACACTGCCAAGTTCAACATTTCATCCTGCCACTGGTTTTCTCGTTAAACTGCCATCCTCTATCATTTGCGTGTCACTGGTTTTTATCAAATTAGCAGAAATCAGCCCTTTCTGGGATAATGTCTGTAAAAAATATGAGCAGGTGATATGATTCATGTCCATTTTAAAATTAATTAGACCTACAAATATATTTTTTCACCTGGACCATTATTCCCATGATTCGTTAAAAATCATGCATCAGCAATAATTTTCGAGAGAAGCAGACTGACTCTCTCTCTTCTCTCTCTGTCTCTCCGAAAGTGAAATTACTAATCTTGTGGTGTTTATAGTCAGGCAAGAAAGTGACTTGACTGATTAACAAAGGTTTTGCCTTACTTCTCAATTATTTCGTGGAACGACTAGTGCGTACTTGCGTACCACTTTGCTCATGGTCGATGCTGATTGATGAGACCAATAATAAATAAATATTATTTATGCATAGCTCTCAAGCAATTCAACAAGTACAATCACTTTTTTATAGGACCATCATAACTATAAAAATGTACAGGAGTAAATAAGAAAAAAAAACTTGCTTAATATTCTGTGTGTTTTGAAGGCACCTACAGATTTTTTATTATTCAATATGCCCTATTATGTTTATTATGTATTATTATTGCTATGTTTGCGACTGATACCTTTTAACACGTTAATAAAGTAATATCTATCTATCTATCTATCTACCTACAGCTCCCAAATAGCAATTGAATGGAAATTAATGAGTGTATTGTGACCAGGTGAAATATTTTCATGTCCGAAAAGCAAAAGGGACCAGAGTATAGTATTTAAATGCTTGACTAACAAATCGGCTATGATGTGTGGTGTCCAAGTGGGTACAATTTCGTGCCAAATTGGCATTCCAGACAAGGAAGGAACTCACTGCTACTCCGAAAGAGCTTGTAGCAATTTATGAGGTTTGGGAGTACTGCTGCAGTAAAGCAAGTTGCAAGGGAAGCTTCCAGCAGTCTATGATCCATCACAGTTTAAAACTCTGAATTCCGATTTGAAGTTAAAGCAGAGAGAGTGATTAGGGATGTGGGCAGAATACTAATTCACACTTGAAATTCAACAGTTGTCCTTACGATAAACTGAATTGGTCTGCCTTTCTGTGGGTATAGAACATCAAGAGAAATCTGGATCTCATCTTTCAAGGTGATATTTTCAACCTGTGTGCACATTATATTGAGAATGAGGCAACATTTTCCTTGTGTTCAGAGATACGGAAAGAATGCTTCCTCAACAGATGCTACACTTCGTAGATGCCCTGTTTCTCAACTTTCAAATTAAATATTGCGTTTTGCGCTGAGGAACGGTGTGAAAGAGTATATCTTATGGGGATGCAAGTATACACACAATCGTGGCATGTTTCATTTGAGAAGATTCATGGGTTCAAAATCACGAACAAATTACAGCATTGTTTACGACGGCCACATAAAATATCCCTGAAACTAGTAGCTTTAAAACTTGGGGTTCAGTGTCGGGTAATAGGGGTAGCATCGTGGTTCACGTGGATGAAGGTAACCTTTACCCTTCGTAATGATAGAGGCCTTGATCTCCACTCCATTCAAGTAAATTACATACCTCGGATTCTAAATCTTTACTTTGGCCATGTAACCGTTAATTTTTATAAAAGCCAGAAATAGCTACCCGCCCTGATCCCAGAGATACAAAAACGAAATCCTGTTCAGTTGCTACTTGATGTTTTTTGAACAAAGAAGATCATGTCGTATATAATTGCGGTAATAAGTGATTAATATCCGATCAAAATGTTTAGATCGGAGCATCTTCGAGATTCTTTAAAGACGGATTTGAAACATGACATTCGAAACTGTGCATTCTAGCTAGACAACCAGATGCCGACTCTATAAATTTACTCCTTCCAGGTGTACTACATGCATACACTGCCAGGAGGCGATTACGGCGGGGTAGCTTTTAGCTGTGTAATCAAGTCAGAGGACCAGCCAATACAAAAACCGATGAGAATCTGTGAAAACATACTTTTTCTGTACATTCATATTTTTAAGGAAGAAGGAAAGCAATTTACATTTATCTTCAATTTCAATTTTCTAGATCTAAATCTGTACCAAGTCCAACACGCTTTGCCTCCAAGAAAACACATTTCTCCTTGTTGATCCGTTTCATAATGACTTTAAAAGGAAATGTCGACAAACCACTAGCCAAATCCGAGAGGGTAGGTAGGTATATTATAAAGTGGGAAGGGAGAGTTTTTTTTGTCGACATCATTGGTAAAGTTAATCAGTTTGAATATCTCCGAATCAATGAGATTCATAGCTGCAAGCCAACTAACAGACTACATGGGTTACATCGACATCAACATAAAAATAACTGGGACTGTTTTGGTTATCAAAATTAGATCTCGATCGTTTCATCGATCAACTCAAAAGTTTTGTTTTAGGATTGTTTACTCATTCCTTCGCCCTTTTCCTATTTCTCTTTGAGCAATGTGTCGACCTAAATTTAAAAAACAACAGCAATAATACATTTCATCCCGTTGGCTCTAATCGACCCACGGCCACAAAACTTTTTTTTTTGTAAAAAAAAATTGTCTACTTTTTTCAGTTTATTGGTCGTGATTTGAAAAGATGATGACGGGTCATGACGAGGATGGATCGTTATGTAGCACAGTTATAGCAAAACCTTAATTGCAACTGCAAAAGATTTATCTGCAAACCCTCATTATTTGTCCCAAAAATGTAATGCTAGGACGAAAAGATGAAGTAATTCTGCATGGATATATATAATATCTATCACAAATACGATTTTTATCCGAACCATCAGTTCCGTTCTATATGCTTGGCCTGGGAAAAATCAATCGTTTGCTCCCAACATGGTTGGCAAATCGTCAAAAAACGTTCCTGAAAATCATACTTTGACCACAAATGAAGCAATTTCGATCCCAGACGATACACAACTATCAGATTTTTTTAAATTGCTTTAAAAATATGACAGGAGCCCGTCAAACAGTTAAACTAATCTTGGTTCATTACTATTATGTCATCATTACACTAATTATAAATGCTGCTTTTAAGGTACTCGGAAGTGTATTAATTGGTTCTTATTTCCCCTTTATGTAACCTGTTTGCGAAATGCGTATAAAAATTGATACAACTGCCCGAATTTTCTAATTCCCCCGCAGTAAAGGCAATCCATCTTCCCACTTGTTGTACAGGATTAACGTGGATTTTGACGTTTTCTCATCATTATCAATACTTATAATCAGCATTATTTCATCCTGGAAACTGATCTAGTTTTTTTACTACCATACTATTACCCCACCTCACTCTATCTTTTTGTCATATTTACATCACTTTTACAATGGTAATCAACACTAACTTTCTTCTTATGTAAGTACCACCTTTATACCGAGTTGACCTGATCTGGGTACATAACGAAGTCGAGATGAATGATTACGCTGCGCTCTGTGCTCTCTAGCTAGTCTTTTTCGACTAGAGTAAAATGTAGAAGAAATGTTTTGTGCTGGGCGATGGTTGTTTCACGTGTGATGTTATACTTTGATAGGAGCCGTATACACTAGTTTTTATTTCAACTTGACTGGTTTCTTGCCTCAAATACAATAGCTGATTCACATGGATATTTTATTTTGCTTCCTATCCCCTTTTCGAGTTGATTCCAATCACTGGCAACAATCAGGACGGGAGAGTGTGTAACAAAGTCATGTTAAGTTGTCAGCACTTTTCACATTGTTGCTGTACACCCAACTTTTCCTTTAGACTTTCTAGAGCATACTACATAGGCATATACCTACTCTGCTGCTGTGCCTCACTTGGCATTTTATGATGGTTACTAAAAAGTCACATTTGTTTGGTATTATTATTATGCATCAATGACTACATCGGATGATGGCGTAACAGGTTGTGTATCATTTTCTACACGACTATCATCTATATACCGTATAGGTACATCATATAGTCTTTAGCATTAGGCACTTCTTTAACAGTCTCCAGAAGGTTCGTTAAAAAGGAGTCATCTTGATTCATTTAGTAAGAATCAAGTTTTTTTTATTATTGCTATTATTCCCATTTCAAAAGAAGTGTTATTGTATACTGTTGTGAGCTGCATGGCTCCCAGTGCAATAGTGTCTACTGGTGCATAATGCAGAATGAATTTTTATGTGGACTCCTCGGTAATATCCCGTGTGATGCTCACACAGCCAGGTTGATGGGGGCTTTGATTGCACTAATGAGCCACAAACGGCAGGACCACGAAATATAACATTTCCTTCGTTATAATAAAAAGACATTAGCTACTTGCTCTTTCTACTGCTAACGAACCAGCTCACACCAAACATAAAAAAGCAGGGAAGCTCCTTGTTGAGTTGTGTCTCAAAAGGTGATTTTTCTTTATATTAAAGTGCATTTTCTCTCGAAATGTGAGTTTTAAGACAGCTTGGGTATGCCCTTAGAGAAAGGGCTAGAAGGGGAAAAGGCCCTTTAATGAAATTTATGACATTTGCCTGGCATGACCATCAACGCACTTTTCCACCTTTTGTTTTTTCAAAGGCAATGAATGTAAATTGGGCCTGGGAGTACTTTTTGTGATTTTGATCACCACATTTCTACCACTTTCAGTAGGAGAAAAATGAGGAGGAATGGTAAAACTGAATGGTTTAATTGACACGAGGAATTTTTATTTCAATTTCATCGCCGTGAAACAACGTTACCTTCAAAGTCTGGAAGAAGCGTAATCTAATGAATTCCAGGGGTCCGACTATGTAATTCTAAATTCAAATGCTCGACTGCTGAAAAAAATCGAAAAGGACGAATAACGAAAACCTTATCATTTTGTCCAATGGGAGCAAAGGCAGGTGCCACAAAACTGGTAAAAAAATGAGTTCCCTTGTGCACATTAGCCATAGCGTGTGAATCCAAATATGAATAAATTGAGAGAAAATCTTGTAACAGGATAGCGTTGTTAATTTCCGGTGACTCTATCTGAAACATTGAAAGCATTCTAACAATGCGTTTTAGATAAATAATACCTGTCAACTGTTAATAATATTCACGTAAAAGCAGATGATTAAACTTGGGGATTCATGCGGCATCATGGGTTATCCAGGGGTAATAACGTACCCAGCAAATTGATTCCTTCAGCAAATGCATGTTTTCAGCCTCAACAAATTAAATCGCATGTTGGATAAAACTGGGAGAGAAGATGTGCAGATATGACTTTTATTCATGAAAATACCTAATGCCATACCTTTGTAACCAGCATATGCTCCCATTATTATTCATCTCCAGACAGCGAAAATGCGTGCATGACAGGAGCAAGGAAAAGTAATTGATATATGTTGTGTCAGTCAGGGTAATGGGAAGAGAATGGAAAAACGCGTTTACTCCATTTCGAATCGGTTTACAATGAGCATGTCCACCGAATACGATTGTAATCTGGGATGAAATCAAAACTGTGAAAAAACATCACACATCGTTAAGACAAATGGTCAGAGTGAAAATTTTGCATTTTACACGGTTCGTTCATCAAAGTGGTATGGTGTAGGTAGGTATGCACATCAATAGTTTAAAAGCGTCATAGCGTGAGACTGGTATGCTTTCAGCGAGCGAGCGAAATATAGAAATAATAATAATATATATTTTTGTTGTTACGATTTGATAACTAAATTCAATTTTTTCTCAATCTGATTACAGCTCGGTTGATGGTCCGTGAATGGGTGAAATTTCGATACGGTGTCTTTGACGAGAATGGATTCGCTCATGATGAAAAGTACCCCGCTGAGTTTGTTGGGCCCAATGGAAAAGTGGTTCCTACTGCTTGTCATCTCAATCGGTGAGGAATGAAGTGTCACACAAAATATATATATTTTTACTTGAAAAAGGATATATCCTTAATCCGAGATTTGATATGCAATATGTGTATGTTTCCTTCTGATCAAAGGTCAAGTTGTACTGATCCAGAATTATGTGACGGCAGCGGCGGGTTCAATGCTCATGCCCATCACCACACTCATCATCACCATCATCATCACTCTCACAACAAAGCTTACTCATCTGAAGGTGGTTCCGAGGATCAGTCATCTCGTGGAGATATGTCGATGATGTCTTTACCTTTACAAAATTCGGTAAGTTTGTCGTCGATAAGTCGAAAGTTTCTGTATGCCCATTTATTTCCCCTACGCTTAAATTTCAAAATTCAGAGTAAGTCTGTTTCCACTGTACCAAATCAGGGCCCATCAATCACTTGTCGTCGTTCAATCTCTGGGTTTACTCCCAACTTTGATTTTTTTTTCAACATGAAAAACGGAGCTATAAACCAAAAACTTTTATGAATTCACTCTCGTGCTTCATGTCGTCCGACATGCAATGGCGATGAGGAGAAAGAGCTGCGTGTTCCTTTCCGATATGCGTGATTGCATGGAGTGTTGTATATGTATGTACTAATAAAACAGACTTCCTTGAGTGAAGATCTTTGTATATATGGGCCATAAAGAAACTGATGATGACGACTCCACTCGAGTTTGAAAAGCTTTTCTGTGATTCCTACAAGCGCGATGAAAGGGTAAACTTCACCTGTTGATTTGGATTTTCTATAAAAGGTAAATGAATTCTGCGACGAGCGGACGCATATCCGAACAACGCCTACGAAGCACAACTTTTTATGCGATGGGAAGAGCATCTGGGAGGTCATGAAACAGCACGAAGACTTCAGAAACATGTGAGTATTTTTTATTGCACCCAGGGTCTCTTGTCCATATTACATGTGTGCTTTTTTGGAAAATTTGCTTTCGCCTTGAAATTTGAGGATTTCGCTACAGGAAATTAGCCGGTTGCTGAAGTATTATAGCAGTCATTAAAACCCTCATATGCAATATGTCATAATCAACAGAGAAATGAAACTCGATATTTTTATTTGGTAAATTCCCTCGATTGATGCAGCAATTTTTGGATTTTTTTGGTCAACTTTTTTGTTTTAATCACCAGTCCTTGTACGTCTGACAAATTTGTGACAAATCACAGAGTGAAACCTCACCTGGTGGTGCAGCCCTGCGTGGCTTAATTAGCTATTCTGTTCCCATTTAAATACACTTTAGCCTCGTAGAGATTTCATCACATTTCATTTCACATTCTGAACCCAGTCCTTTCAGAAAGATTTATTGCGTAGGTACAATTTTGCATTTATTGATCTTCTAATCAAGCCACCAGGATCTGGTAGTTGGGATCACACTTTTTTTCTAAACTTGAGCTATAAATTCTTGATGGTCAAGGGTTTGCAAGATGAAGAAGCGTCGTATAAACAGGAGAGTTTGTTTCAGTATATAGGTAGATATATATGCACATGCCGAGTCCCAAACAAAATGTTAGAGTTATATAGAAACTATGTAAGTGACCGTTTTTGAAACGCTTCCTCCAGCTTCTGAATAAGAATGCGCACAGCGGCTTTGGCCACAATAAATAATTTATTTGCAGCAATAAATTACGCGTAATTGCTTTCCAGCCTGTATTATGCGTGATGTGTCTAACTCAGCCCCTATTTCTATATTAGGGATGAGTCGAATCAGCAGCAGTCAGGACCAAATGCTTCACAGAATGGTAGTGGTGGCTCAAGTATGGAATCAAGTACAGCATCAGGATCAACCCTTAGGTCGATTGTTTCCGCTCCACCACCTGTTTTCTCTTATGTAACAGCTAAATCCCATCGTATTGTGTTTCTGCTCGACCGAAGTCGCTCCATGAACCACAATGTAAGTGAATATTTTATATAAGATTCCAGTTTTTGTATGTCCAAAGAGTGTGAGGTTCTATTCGATTTTATTCAATTTGATTTCAAACTCGCTTTTTTACAACGTCTAAAACGGTTCTAAAATTTAATTAGAGGTTTATTGAGGGTAATAAACGAAATTCAAATATAATTTCTAGAACCGGTGGTCCAATCTTCGTCGCTCGTTATACCGGATGTTCAACCATGTTCCGAGTGGGGTCGAATTGGGTGTTGTATCTTATACAAATACATCGTCTGTCAGTTTGCCCCTCACCGTGACAAACACCCACAATAGGGATCAGTTACATGGAAGAATTCCAGTTCGTCCGTTGACTTCTGAAACTGAAGAAAGTTGCATTTCTTGCGCTCTCAAGGCGGCCGTTAAGGTACACATGATTGCGCTATAAAAAATACGGCGAGAATAAAACTTGCTTGTTTCGAAACATTTTAATAGTTTCATGTTTTTATTACTTCATCCCATCATAGCTGATCAAGTCGTCGGATGAAAACGTTGGACCTGCCACGCTTATCCTGGTAAATGGATCACCCACAAAAATCCACAACCGGGAATGGGAAAAAGTTGTCAAGATCGTTGAGAACACTCCCCTCCGCATAATTGTTATTACCTACGAAGACGATAATCTTTCGGATGGGACCAAGCAGCTCGTTGAACTCGGAAGATTTGGAGGAGTGTACAAAGTTACCGATCAAGGCACCAGTGGCAATCATAATTTGGACCAGAATGAAATCCTCAGTAATATTTTCATTCAGATCACCAGCGAGAACTTGGGAACGCCATTGAACAAAGTGAGTGTGCACCCATCTTGTTTTCATTTAAACTGCCATAATTACGTCCTATTCTATGCAAAACAATAGAATGCAAATGACAAAAGTGGTGAACTCATCTGTGTCATTTGTTGTTGTGTTTTTTCTTCACAACAATTTTCACACTCAGTATAGGATAATTACATTATAAAATGATGTTCGTTCGTACCTCACAGGTTTATGACGCCGTCCACTGGCCCGACTCCGAGTGGCAAGCTAGAGGGAAATTTACGATTGAAGACAATCTCGGACGGAATACTTGGGTAACAGTAACCACCGAAGAAAGCGGGGATGTTGATGGATTGCAGTTGTACAGTCCTTCGGGCAAAGACTTCGATTTGCCGTTGCATGCCGAAGGGATGGTGTTGTTGAAGATTCCGGGTGCTGCTGAGGTATAAAAAAATATATGCTTACCAATATGTGTACAAAGGATTCTATTCCTAATCTAATAATTTACCTGTCACATCCTGACATTTATATCTTCAACTTCGTATTCTAATACACGAGTACCTACTACAACATACACGCTGCTGTAACCACAAGGAAAGATATGACTTTTTGTCTCCCCTCTCTGCTCAGTCACTTACATGAAATATAGGGGATTTCAGGGGAAATTGCGATAATAGGCAGGTGCCCGCAATAACGAGTAATTACACTTGTCTGTGAAGTATTCCATGATGCTATTTTTAGTCGGTGATAGCAAAGTTATGTTCGTATTTAACTAGCAAAAAAAATCTCAATTGTTTTCCATACCCCGCACCGCATACCCACCGTAATAACTGAACTGTCATAAACGCAATAAATTTAATTTCGAAGAAAAGTACTGTGTGAAAGTAGCGGTGATGGGCCATGATGTGGTGTACTACGCTACGGTTCGTCATTTTGGCCATCCTGCGGTGGTCTGTCTGTCAATATAAATGACGCTATTCTATACACCATTCCTATTCGCCCCTTTGGCTTTGTTTTGATTTATGTTATATTGTTTTAGAAAACGTTTTCGCGAAATATAACCCATTTGCTGAATTCGCTATAAACAGAAAGCCAATTAAGTTTAATATGTTTAGTGGAGCTGAAAACATCGCTTTTTGCACCTTAACGTCAAAAACTGAAGTGGGAGGTGGTTTTATGGTGATGAGCTTTGAAGTAAATTAAGGTATTTTTTTCTTTAATAGGCTGGGACTTGGTCGTACAATGTGAAATTCTACCATAACCAGCAGCCCAGGCCTGTGTCGGTTGATGTCATAACGGAGTCGAGAAAGGCGGAATCTGTGTCTATGAAGTTTTGGAACCAGGTCGTGAAACAAACAATGCGTACTGATGATACTACACTATCCACCGTGTCGGCTACGGAGCTCCCTTTCGCAATGCAAAACTCTGAGGATGGCGAAGCCGAAATCGTACTGTTGTACGCGCAAGTTCTTCAAGGAGAAATACCAGTACTGAATGCTAACGTCACTGCCACAATCACATTGCCCGGATCCCCTAGGCATGGTCCTAACACGATCAGCGTGAGGCTGTTGGATACTGGAAGTGGAGGTATGTGGATGTGATAATTGAGTGACATTTCATTTGATGTTAATGATTTCAAAGTAATGAATTTGCCAGTTAATCAAGAAATATGATGTTACACTCATTAGATCCCGACATTACCTGGGGAGATGGAATTTATTCTGCATACTTTACTCAGCTCGGACCACATCCAGGGTTGTTCACGGTTGCTTTGCAGATTGATGATAACAATGGGCAGGCTGTGGTGCCAGTTCACACCAACATAACCAGAAAATCATACGGTTAGTCAAGTTGCCCGTGATGATTCGCAAAGTGATATATAATTTCACTATAATATGAATTGTGTGACTTAATTTCTTTGTTTTTTCGATAATCAGACAAACCTGTATGCTGCGGTACTAGTGTCCCACATATTGCGACTGTGCCAACAGGATCATTCGTTCGAAAGATTGCTGGTACTTCGTTTTACGTTGAAACTGGAGTTCCTCTCGAGGAAGACCCTTATCCACCAGGTCGCGTTACGGACCTCCGTGTGGAGAGAGTCGTCGATTCAGCCTCGGAAATTAAGCTTAGTTGGACTGCTCCTGGTGGAGATTACGACAAAGGAAAAGGTAGCTAACAACTGAGCCATATAAAAGTATGTAAATGCAGGATGAATATGTGAACTGTAAACTAATCGCGATTTTAATGTTACATTTTAGCTGCTCGTTATGAAATCCGTTGCTACACCTCTAGGGAAGCACTTATGAATGAAAACTTTGGCACTCAAGGAATCCTTGTACACAGCTCCCTGACGCCAGAACCTGAGGAGTACGGAGTTCGTCAAAGCTGCACCGTCGCTGTTCCATGGGCAAATGATTACTTTTACTATGGAATTGTCGCTATCGACAGTTCGCACAATCGCGGCAAAGTCTCCAATCTTGTATCAGTGTTCATCAAGGAAACGCCAACGTCCACTGCCAAAATTTCAAATGCATGGGAAGACGATGCCCTTGTTTCCAATTTGACCTCATCGAGATCAATAAATTCCAAGGGTAGTAGTGTTTTCCAAGCAGGCGCATCCTGGTTCCGGGGGCTTAGTGAATTAGAGCTGTACCTAGTTTTGGGAGGTGGAGCTATCTTTCTTATCCTTGTTTCCGTGTTCATTCTCCTTCTCGTTTGCGTAAAAAGACGGGCAACCAAGAGCAGCGAGGCTCCCCCGTCATATCACAACATTTACACTCAAGGGAACGGGAAAGGTGCGCCATCCCCTGCCTCGGGAAAGGAGGGAATCTCCTGCTGCTGGGAAAACGAAAGTCATCACACCGAAACAAAGCCATCATCTCAATCAAATCAAAAGTCTTCCATGAACGGTAACTACATTACAAGCAGCGTTTCCTCTTACATCCCTGCATCCGCCTTGTGTTCTCCAGTTCCCATTCAAAACGGCTCAGTATACAGGGACATGTACGCCGGCTCAGCGTCCACTCAACACACTCACACCCACGACTCCAGCTCAGTAGACTCAAAACCTTCAGACGGAGGTTCCAACGAAACAGTTCAAATCACCGACAATCTTAATGGACCTACTCCATTTTACGTGCAAAGTCATACTTCACCAGTCTCGAGAATACCCCCAATGAACGTGCCTTTTGATCCAATGTCCATGTCACTGTCAATGGGACATGGGCTGAGTGGTCTTCACAGTAACAACGTCAGTTTACTAACTCAACCAAATCATAATAACCTAAGTCGAGAGAGCACATATCTTACAAAAAGTGCAGAGTATAACGCATCCGACGATGATGAAGGGGGCTTCAGATCCCAAAGGAGGGACAATCTTGAAGGGCTTCATCATAAGACTGTTCCAATGCCAGCAGCTAGTGATTACGATAGCCCTTCTGTAATGAACGGGAGCACGTACGGAGGCTCCGTAATATCTCTGCCAAATAGCAATAAGAAAAGAACGAGGCACATCTCATTCGTATAGAGACAGACATTAGTAGATTGTATACGTTTAATAATCAATCATTTAAATCAATATTATATTTAAGCAACTCGTCGTGTCAAATCATTGTCTTTTTGTTCATCTTCCAGCGTTCCCTATGTTTTGCATGAAAGTCGGTGCGCGTGCTGTGTGTTGTTTGGAAATGTTTTTTCTGAATCATGTATATACAGTGTACATAATACATAACCAGTGTGTGCATGTGTGCAAGTTTATCGCAGTCCATTTTTCAGTTTTGTAATTAGCCCTGTCCAGCCAGATTTTAAAAGTGTATTTTTGTACCGATTATTGTATAATGTACATGTGCCTGTACATACCTCTCTACTCCATGTACAATACTCATTTTGCTCCAGTGAAAAAGTGCTTATATATAGATAGCTCAATAAATTAAAAATTCATATCTTGGCCAAGAAATCTTGTCTTCATTTGTGTAGTGTATTTAAAAAAAATATTCTAATTATCATTTTGAGCGTTTGCCAACATAACAAACTTTTAGATACAAAAGTTGTAATCAATCAAATTATATATATATAATATATGTTATACTTGCTAGATGTAGAATTTCCTTCGAAATAACTAAATTTTTGTTAATTGTAACGTTTGTATATTGACGATGTATTTATTTTTGAATGTAGCTCAAACTAGAGAAAAGAAATAAAAATTTATGTGGAAATATGAAATATATGGATTGATATATACACATTGACCTTTTTACTAATCATCAATCATCAAGTTGGCGATAAGAAACACAGTAATCATAGTCATATGTCCACTCTTTCCATTCCACCAACTTTACCAATTATGCCTAGCTCGGTCGGGGGAATGTCCTCATTTGGAAAATTTTCAGCAAGTAACGCTGGCAAGCACTCTTCTTTGTCATCGGCTACGCATATTCTGATCCTACAATTTGTTAGTGGATTGGTGACCCGATGAGCGGAATAGGCTCAGGCTCAGAAAGTTGACCTTGTTCTGGATAGGTTCAATATCGGATACACGGTAAAGAACTACGTCATCAATTAAAATAAATCACCAGTGGTAAGATTTATATCAAGATCAATTAGATTTTCGACCTGCTCATTCGGGATAAATAAGCAAAAACTGATAAATTGTACGGAAATTCATAGAAAGGATTCGTGGGTAACTGTGTTTGAAGAGATAAGTTTCAAGTGTGTCTAGTTACTAATTAAACACAAAGAACTGCTCGCATTTCCTTAGCTAAAATGTCTGAAACCACCGACAAGGAGCAGCCGAGCCACGGAAAAGGAAGCCAAGAATACAAGGTAACAACAATCGCACTTAAATAATGAGCGTACGATCGAAGCAAAGTTGAATCCTGAGTATCAGCCATTTTGCAAATAAATCTTGTAAAGGAAAAATGTGACGACTTAATCATGAATATGTAGCTTTATAATTTCCATGCATCTGACATATTTAATTGATGTTATCATTTGCCAGATGAAAATACACGGGGTGGACGTGTCAAAGTTGACACCAGAAGAAATACAAATGAACATTATATTCCCCCGAAAACCTGATCCAAAAGTTGTGATGGAGTCTGCCAGACGCCGTCAAAAAGCATGGGCTTATAATCCATCCCATCCGCGATATTGCTCTGAAATGGCGAGAGCCGGTGAACGTTTGAGGAAGGAGGCAGTTAAAAAAACAATCCGAAACTTAAAACGACTTGTACAAACAAAAATGCAGGATCAGCCATAAATATTCAGTTCCAGTTTCTTCGAACGTGAAATAACTAAAATAACTAATTTTTGCTAATTGTAAGGTTTGTATACATTCACGATGTATTTATTTTTGAATGTAGCTCAATATTGAGAACAGAAATAAATATTCCTATAAAAACAGGGTCTTCTTGCAATATTAAATAATATTTGTGTTTGTAGATTGATATTGGCTAGTACAGTTGCGGGTGGCAGAATGTCAAAAATGTTACCAATTTATTTAAAATTGTTTGGGAAATATGCGGAAATATTTGCCGATGATGATAAGAAATGTAGTCGTCGTAAGCGCTCCACCGCGTTTAAGGACGTGTGTTGTGTTAACAAAAATGTTTTTGTTTTTCTTAAGTATTAATTCTCTGGATAAGCTAATTTAAAAATAAACAAGTACTCTATACACACCAGTTCATGACGAGTA
>JAANSN010000439.1:0-59551 GCA_036850665.1 Dicranocentrus wangi | reverse complement strand
CTCAGTGGTTACCTCAATCCAGTATTCATTTTTGGTAACCCCTAAATTCGGAACCGTATGTTTTCGTTTTATAACTCAACCTTTCCCTTATCTCGATAATATGCAAATGAGATAAGAGCCATCATCATCATTTGAAAATCATGTATCAGCTCCTCTTCAATAATGCTCTTATCTCATTTGCATATTATCGAGATAAGAAAAGGTTGAGTTATAAAACGAAAACATTCGGTTTCGAATTTAGGGGTTACCAAAAATGAATACTGGATTGAGGTAACCACTGAGACTGGCAAAAATGGAGCCGTAAAATTTAATTATTTTATTAGCAATTAACAAGAATTGCATTGAATAAATCCATTTGTCGTTCAAACTATCCATGATTTGTCAAATTGTATTTTCAAGCATCTGCATCTTCATTATCTTTATTAATCCTAAAGAAATATGTTGGTTGTTTTGTTTCCGATCGTGCAGCAACGTGTGAGTTGTGGTGAGCTTGAGCTATCATTCTACTCGCAATTAACTGGGGAAGTGTCTATCAGAAAGTTATTTTGAAAATTTTCCTTCCCGTATTTTAAAATTAATGTTAAAGGTAAAAAAGAATGACCAACTTTTTGACATAATTAACGGTTTCCTTGACGATGCAGCTCCAAATAACGAAAAATTCATCAAACCAAGTATGCAAAATACAGACAAAATTATTTCACACATTTTTAAACTGTAAAAGTGACGTCAATGACCCCGAGATTTGATCATGGGTTACATAATATATAACACATCAGTTATATTATAAATATATATAAGTTTAACATGGTGAGTTCAGTAACGGTGTTTGTTTTTTTTCATGCTAACCAACATATTTGCCAAAACCAATGGCCGTGTTCAATCTTAACTCAATCAATGACGCTGCTGCCGCCACATGTATAAGACCTACTTGGATTCCGAGTGTGACATTCATTTTCTGCAAAACCCAAACACGGTTAGGTTAGGGTTTCTTAAACCTGTTTTATTGACAGTAATTACAATTTGACTAACTGATGTATGCAAAATAAAGCTTTGCAATTATGTAGTGTGGCATCCGTTAAAAATAAATCGCTAGGTACCGCAAAACTTTTGTCGGGCCATTTTAAACGTCTTCTCGTCGTGTGATCTTAGCAATCCCTTTCTAATGCAGATTGCAGTATTGTCATAGAAACCGCATATATTAATGTAGACGGTTTCCATGACAATACCTCCCACCACATTGAAAGGGATTGCTAAGATCAGAACGATCACATGAGATTGACAAACGTCCGGCAAAGATTTTACGCTACCTTAGCGATTTATTTAACCAAGCGAGGATACCACACTACATAATTGCAAAACTTAGTTAGTCAAATCAGTTAGTCAAATGCTAATTATTGTCAATAAAATCAGGTTTAAAAATTAAACATTAGCACTTTAGCACCGTGTTTGGGTTTTACGCAAACTGAATATCGTATTCGAAATCCAGGTACTAAACTTGTATAAAATCTAATTTCGCTTGTCGGAGTGCAAGCGGCACCCCAGCAGCAGGTGCTTACCTTGTCAGCTATTTTCAAAAATACTCAAAATCATCCTTTAAAACAACTTCATGTATCAAGCGTCAAAGCCATCTTAATTATGAAATGAAATCCTTAATTATAAATCAGTCAGTGAAAAGTTGCATCTATCAATTATTGCTCATCCATGTAAATTCCACGTGTGTGTGTAATTATCCATAAAAGAGTGTGGGCTGTTGTGGCTAGGTCTAACCCAATCCAATGCAGCTTCCTACTGGCAGGAATTTTCAGCCAACAAAACCTTAAAATTATACCCCTTTCCAAAATTTAGAACTTTTCTAAAAAAAATCTAAATCGGGTGCTGAAAATTTCAGACAAATAAATCCCTGCTAGAGGGGACACCTTTTACGTCTTGGGGTCCCACTAGCTGTGTCAATTCATTCCTCCTGGCTGCTTCCTTTACACATAAGAAACGTGTGGCTCATTCTCATCATAACCGTGCGAGAGATCTCTTGTGTTCTTTGTAATCATCATCATCATCATCATCATCATCATCATCATCATCATCAGAATGTCATATAACTAAAGCAGGAGTTTGTTGCTAATAGACACAAGTACGAGTCGAAGCAAAGGAAAGGTAGCTGTTGTAGAGAGAGAGAGAGAGAACTCCTGACTTGACTGAACTGTTGTTCTATAACACATATGTACAACACATTATATGTATCAAGTAACTTCATTTACTGACTCCCTGTCTGCCTTTGCCTATGCCTGTGCACTCCTCTCCTCTCCGCTGCTTTTGCTTTGCGCTGCTTGGGTTAAAATTGGAAGTACAAAAAAGTGAACGTATCGTATGTATCGTGTACGTTATGTTGTTATATGTATAAAGTTTCGACCATCCTTATACTTACAAGGAGGTATACGGGGTAGATTAACTCCAATCAAGGAGTGAAATGTGCATTTATATGTAGTTTCACACGAGGAATACGAAAATGAGGTCCATTCTCCCAAATGGAAGGTTGTATAATTAATACGGCGATTTCCATGGTAATGAATTTTGATATAGTTTGAATTGCAAAAAGGCATAGCTTTTCGCGATCTACAAAATTGGACCATAAAAATATTTTGCTAAATTTTCCCTGTATATAGTATATGTATGGTGAAACCATGGAAATCGCCGTATTTAATTATACAACCCTCCATTTGGGAGAATGGACATCATTTTCGTATTCCTCGTGTGAAACTACATATAAATGCACATTTCACTCCTTGATTGGAGTTAATCTACTCCGTATACCTCCTTGTTAGTTTTGTCGCAGTAATACACAGACACTGGCTCTGTTCTGTTCTGTCATCTGTAGCTTTGCCTGCCACAACCAAAATGTATAAGTTGAGGAATTATAATGATGGATTTTTGAGAGAAAGAAGAGTATATGTGGATACAAAAAGGGGATTTCTGATCTGATCATCATCATACGTATATATATGTACATATCTTTTATGTATGTATGTACATTTTGCACTGAAATCATTACTCCAACTTCCCTTCCGCTACCTGCCTAAGAGGTAATGCTTCACGCTGGCATTCGGTCTCATCTCGTATTTCGGTATTTCTCTCACAGCTCGTCCCAGAGAACCACCACACACCACGAGCGAGAGAGAGAGAAGAGAGAAACATGTTGAGTGAGGAGAAGAAGAAGGTATAATATCGAAAAATGAGCTGGGATGGGAATATAATAAATGTGTACCTAGAAATAGGTATATATACGTCGCTCGGAGACGCTGCTGATGAAGTGAATGAACGCGGAGAGTGGGTCTTCTCCTTCTCTTCTTCTTCTCCTTCTCTACTTTTATAATAATATGGTACGCTTCAAACTCAAACATGGCAATATGGCCTCAACAGAGTCTCAAAACCCGAACTGGATTGATTGCAGGCAGCAGGTAAGAAATATGGATGAGTGATGGAGGATAGGAAGAGGATGCACCAAAGATATGAAAATGTGGTCTCTATCGAGCAGGTAGGGTTATTCCCGAGTGATAAAAAAAACCTCTCCGGCTGTCGAATTCATTAGCACTCAATCTCAATCTTCCAATTAAAATCATGGTTGAGTCGTGCGTCACTATTTGTCAATAGCAGGGAAGAAGAAGAAGAAGGCTTCATCACAGGTAAGCAACGCCGGAGCTGGATGGCAGTGTGGAGAGTGTCATAAAGGAACGGATTTTTTGGTTTCATATTCATACCTTTATATAATCTAGTATGCATGCAGGGTGAGCAGCGGCGGCCGCATCAACACGGAAAAATTAGCATACGACACTCCTTGTGCCTCTTAATAATAATAATGCACCAAAATATTGATAAAACTTAAGTCAGGTTTAAGATGTACAGGTCAAGGATAAGAACGTGGGGAATAATAAAATATTTTTTTGTGCATCTGCCAAGGCAAATAACTTATATTATACTTTTTGCATTTTCTTTATTACTCTGTTTTTACTACGAGCAATCTACCAGGAAATAAAAACACGGTCTCATAAAAGATTCAAAAAGGATGCGAGGTTGTGTGGTGCACGTGTATTAATTGAATTTTGCTCGCAGCTCCAACAAACCCTCCATAATTGGGTGTAGTGACATTGGACTTGAAAATTAGTATCCATGTTTGGCTGCATTATATATTTTATAATAATGTTAAATGCATCCCTCAAGCTTTGCATGAACTGCATCCAAAAAAATAATAAAATATTATCATAGTGTGGTGGGGAACACTCGTCAGAAAGTCATCGTACTTTTAACTCCTCCACACAGGATATAATATTATTTTGAAAAGAGAACCCTTGTCAACAACCATGACTCATATGATTCTATTATGCTATGACTCGATATGAAATTTACGGAACGCCTCTTGTGTGTCCTACACAAAAGAAAATCTTGACCTTTTTGCTTTTGTTTTTTTACATCATGTTTGTAAAGTTTAATTCCAAAAGAATCATAAAGAGTATTAACCCGAGAATAAATACGATTTTAAGCATAACTCATATTTTTTTAATGCTCCCCATTTTACTTTTTTTTCTTTGTTTAGCATGCATGATGCACTAAGGGCATAGGGTAAAGATTTCGCGTTGATGTTAAACCCTTTTTGCAAACGGGACGTAAATTTCGAGTTTTTTATCTGGCTCGCAGCCATCAACGTGGGATGATTGCAAACGGGATCAGATGTACGTTTTGGCAACAACGCCTAAACATAAGGGATACACAGAACTGCTGCGCAAAAAGATTGAGCAGAGAAACTCTTTTCTCTCCTGGGTCTTATTTCTTGCCTCATTTGCAAATATTTGAACATTCTCAAACAACAGTGGAGTTTTGTCTCTGTGGAGTGTTACAAAAGCTCTTCAAATTATAGACCTTGCAATTCTTCGTTCGTTGGTTGTTTTTGCTGTCCTTTTCACTTATGGAATACGGATGGATGAGATGACAACAAGATGAGACATACAATGTGCAGCAAAAAAGCATATTATTATTTGACTTTTCTCATGTCTTACTACTGTGACTCTGTGCAGCAGCAGCAGAGACGAGGAATTGAGAATTGAAGTGTTCACTTCCTTGTGAAAAACATGTTCTAATAATCATTCTTACAAAGGACGTGTGTCTCTCTCCTCATTCGCACTCCTCTGACTTGCCAATTGCCATAACATCACACAAGTCCAGTGACATATTTAACGCTCACCATTTCAATATATATTGGAGTGACATAACACAAATAAAGCCATTGGCTTAGCAACTCCTTCAAAAAACTCGAACAGTTGAAATGCGAAAAAAATGTATAGGATTTGTATCTAGTCTGCGCCAAGCCTGTTATTCAGTAGAGTTGGGCTTGACTCAGTCAGTCAGACTGTAAATACTTAAAGAAATCAAACAATTTCTTAGGAGTTTGCATTTGCATGGTAAACGATGATGCGATGCATTGCATGCAGCGTACCAGCCTGCTTTGCTTTATTACTTCTTGCATGCAATAATATATAGCGGTGTATTTGTTTGTCAGTACGTAAAAAGAAGAAATTTTGCTTTATATTTGTTAGGCAAATTGTTGCATCCCTTGAAGTTTGTAAGTAATACATATAGCCATAATAATATGCAACCTTTTAATGAATTTGTTCTATAGTTTGAAAGGTATATATGGAAGAAAATGCATATATTATTATTAGGCATTTCTTTGTTTTCTACGAGCAGGATTGCAAGGCAGAATTGAGTAAAAAAGGATGTACGATATATACCAAACCGCAGCCTAGATTATTGCAGAGTCGGTCGGTCAGTACACCTTTGAAGATCTATGCCCCAAAGCCCAAAAATTATTATTTCACTTCAGCTTTGTCATAAGGAGCAGATATCACAAATCTCTGATAGAACATGATTGATACATGATTTGAGATTAATGCATGCATGCATCTTGCATCAGTTGAGGAGATTTTGTTCTCTTGACTCTTGAATGATCTAGAAGACTCTCTGTCTGATATATACATACATATAAACACAGGATATACTATATTTACTCTTATAATTTGCACACGGGTTCGTTAGACACATTATTACACATGACGACATGCGTTGTTGTGATCATCACATCACACAGTAGATACGTAGTATGTATATCCCATTCCCCATTCTTCACTTTTGGTACTTGAACCTCAATTTATAGTCCTTGTGCAATACTTGCATTTTTGCAATGCATCTGACAATATGAGTACAAGCTTTTCTTTGTTCGTTTGTCCATTTCATTTTTGAGTCCTTTGCATGATGATGATGATGATGATGATGAGGCAAAGCGAAATGGATTGCTCACTTCTCCTCATCAACTGTACTGCACTGCTGCTGCTGCTGAATCCCACAATTTTAATCATACACAATAAAATGAAATGATAACGAGCTAATTAATTAATAGAGACGGGCCATTACATAACAATCATCATAATCTGTTTCTTCACATTGCTCATATAATTCATATTTTATCCTGGTTGGATAACCACACTCATTCGTTACGAACCACAATAAGCTATCCGCCGCGATGCAATCCCTGAAAATCGCTCCTCTCTCATTCATGTACAAAAACACAACACATTCTACGCTGAAAATAAATGCCACAGCCGCCACCACTACCACCACTCCAAGAAATCCAAATACAAAGAGTAAAACAAGAAAAGGAGCTAGAGCTAATAATTGTAAGGTAGATTTGGTTTGCGTTATGCTTAAAAAAGCTAACAAAGAATCAAATAGGAAGCTCAGCACTCGCGAGAGCTAGTAATGCCATTTGAAAATTTAAATCACACACGCTAAATAGCAAACATTCCCTTTCTTCTCTAATAATATATTCTACAAAAACTATGTATACCTATTTTATTTTTAATACTTATGGCAACGTTGACTATTTTAGTCTCTCTGCCAATGTATAGGAAGCCATAGATTCCGCAATTACCTTACTAATAAAGATATTATTGAAAAAGTGTTTTGCATATATGTAAAAACGTACTACTACCACCTTACCACAAATATGGCAAGCCAGACTAGTAGATACGCACATTTGCTACGAAAGCACATTTTATCATATAATGTGTATAATGCAGGAAAAAAAGTTGTAAATAGTGATATATCCCCAGCCCCACACGTATGTGTAGGGTAGGCATATTTGCTGCATTTGCAAATGATATAAAACTTAAAACTAAACAAAGTTGCGTTCTTTTAAAGAGTCAACCTCGTTTTTGCGTTATATTTTTTACTACTGACTGACGACTGAGGACGAGGAGCACACTATCAGAGAGTTTGTGGTACGTACACATGGGGTACAAAGTACATTTTACGCAGGTTGTCAATATTATTATTATTGCTGGTGTGGTGGTAGCTCCATTCCATGTATGTGGGGCTTTTTGTCATGGTTGCTTGCATATGCCTTGCCATTTAGCTTACAAAAATTACTTGTCTGCTGCTGCTGCTCCGTCTAATAATGCCATAGTGAAGGAGTGTAACTTCCTGTTGTAACTAAAGTTATATAGTAGGAGCAAGCAGCTGCATTTTAAAGAAAGGGCTACTTATTACATTTTTTGAGGACATAGGATTCCCTTCTGCCACATACATGTCGTGTGGCTGATAGTTTTGTACCTTTTACTTTACTTTAGTCTTGCAATATCATCTAATATAGGTTCTTTCTTTAAAATATGTTTTAGTTGGTTAGTGTCTTCTTTTGAGGAAAGTGAGCTTGCTAGTT
Source organism: Dicranocentrus wangi (assembly GCA_036850665.1). Lineage (NCBI taxonomy): Eukaryota > Metazoa > Arthropoda > Collembola > Entomobryomorpha > Entomobryidae > Dicranocentrus > Dicranocentrus wangi. The sequence goes on along the minus strand of JAANSN010000439.1, from coordinate 51,792 downwards.
TTGCTTATGAAAACCTTATATCCATATTATTATTACAGATACAGATACCTTAGCTAGGTATCTTCTTTTTGGGCTATAGCATAGCAACAGCGAAAAATACATAGATCTCTCATCTCTCTGGTTTGGTTTGAGCCAGAGAGTTAGGGGAACCAAGAACCAAGTCGTGTGGCGTAGTGTAATATGTTGTCGTCATACAATCATGACGAGTTCACATTGAATTATCAGCCCCAGTCAGCAGTTCGTAGTTGTAGAAGCACAGCTGAGTTGAAGCCAATATCTCGCTCACACACAAACAAAAAATAAAAAAAGTACACACACACACACTCACACACACCTTGCATGCATTTGCATTGCACTGCAGCAGCCACAACAGCCAGTCACACATCATCATCCACATATGATGTGGGTGAACAGGGGAGGACGGAGTTAAAATTGTAAACAAAAACATCATACATAGATTATTATTAGCGTCGTGGGTTATTATGGAAGATTTAACATTCACCATTCCGTCGGATCAGTTATTTTGCGTCATTCCATTGTGTGACATCTAAAATACTTGGAGCTGTGCAATTTCCATACACCATAGTTGTTGTGAATGGAAACTTTGTGATTTTTACGAGCTAGCTTTAACTACACACAACTTTTTCCACTACAAGTCAAATATCATAGCTATATAAGCCAAATAGCTATCCAAAAGGGTTGTGATTGGGCTGCTATAACTAAGTACAATAGCTTTAAAACAAATTCTACGTCTTCGCGAAAAACTATATAATAATTATTACGGTGCGTGCCATTAGCTTTACATCTAGTGCAATTTTTTTATACATCATCGTCCCATTGTTGTGAGCACAAGGAGAAGAGCAAAGAAGAAGAAGAACAAGTCCCTTTCCTTGTGCATCATATTACTGCTAAAAATCCTAACAAGTAATATCTTCAAAACACGAGGAAATCTTGATTTTTCGACATTTTCAACGGATGAGCCAACCAATAATATATCCTTCCAGCCAGAGAACCACCACACGAATATATTAAATGAATATATTCCATATTATATGAATAAGTTCCATCAACCCTTGGCGTGTGACTAATCAATCAATCCGAGATAGACGAAACCTATTCAACTTTCTACTGGGCAACATGGATGAGCTCACAAAAGACATGGATGTCAGGTAAGACTCACAAAAGTAAAAAATAAAAAAAAATAAAAATTTAGTTACTTAAGAAAAACCACAACCAAACTCTAGATGCTCCAATATTTCCACAACACTCATTAAAAAACTGCTACAACCTTCAAAAAAAAAAAACTCGGAAACTTCTTGGAAATCATCATCATCACTTGCAAAAGAAAATCATGTCATGCCCAACCTAAACCCGATTTACATACATACCCATAATAATATTATTCACATTTCACATATACACGCAATCCCATCATCATCACCATCATCATTGTGCATTATGCACTGCTATTATGCATTGTTCACTCAACACAACACAACACACACACTGCACGCACTACCCAACAACAAAGAGACGTGTTTGGGGCAACTCGAGACAATTCCCGGGGTAATGAGAGACTCCTCTATGAGTAGGCGCATATGTTCAAGAGCACCTCCTTGACTTGCTGTGCTGTGCTGGTGGTGGTGGAGTGGTGGTGGTGGTGAATGTGGTGATGATGTGTGCTCTCTTGCTGGCTCAGTCAGTTTAGTTCTCACCCGACCGTCGTCCGGATAGGAAGTCAAAGAAGCAGTCTCTCTCCTCCTCTCTCTCTCTTTTTTTTAGTTTTAAGTTTCTTCTTCCAATTGGCACCTATTTTTTTCTTTTTTGACCTTCTTCTCCTTCAAAAATTTCTTTTTCGAAAAAAAAGTGACCAACAACATCATCATCACCTCCCCCCCCCTCCACCACCACCTTCAACCGTGTTCAGCAATTACTACTAATACTGGAGTAGTTTTTTATTCATCAACCGAACGAAACCAAACCAGCTAAATACAAAAATATAAAAAAGTGAGACTAAATTGTCAAGTCACAAGTTAAACCGTTGACCATCAACTCTTTTTTGGATCGTCTAACTAAATTGTCAAGTTAAACCGTTGACCGTCAACTTTATTTTTGGTGGAGGATTGGAGATGGAAGGATCGAAGATGGAAGAAGGGTCGAAGATGGAAGAAGGGTCGAAGATGGAAGGGTCGAAGATGGAAGGGTCGAAGATGGAAGGGTCGAAGATGGAAGGATCGAAGATGGAAGGGTCGAAGATGAAAGGATCGAAGATGAAGGGATCGAGCTCAAATCGGAGTTCAAATCAATCAGAGAAAAAAGTGGAGTTCAAGAAATCGGCCTGCGATGAGCCCGAGCCATCGGGAAGTGACCACCAGTTGGGGGAGGACCATGTTCTTCCATCAGAGAGCACTCAGGAGTTGTTTATCAGCCTGTACTACCCCCGGAAGGAGTTGTACTTTACTCCATCCTCCATCAGCGCCATGTCAGTGATCCGATCGAGAGCGAGAATCCAACCGGTCAAGTCCTACACGGACTTGAGATCCGCGCGCGACTTGTTCATCCACTACTGCGACCCTAATGATCCTTGTTGTGCCAAGCCTGACCCGGAAATCCCCCGCCTCCCCCCACTCATCCGGGATGATAGTGAGGAAGAGGTGATTGATTTCTCCAAGTTGACCAAGCAGGTGGAGCAAGAAGAGCCGAAGTACACGATCTGCACCCCTATGAACCCGATGCACTTTGAGTATTCCATTCTACATCGCTTCAAGCTGAAGTACATGTATCGAAGAACGGCGTAAGCGTATTTTTTATCCTATTATTGGAACCCCCTATTTCTACTACTACACCATATATCACTTGACAGGGTTCATTTTTAGCCAAGGCCATAAGCACATTTGAATAATTCATCAGTGGCATTGCGTGGGTAGCATGAACAGGTTGTGGAAGGATAAAATGTTTTCTGCGAAATGAGGTTGACTGACTGAGGTGGTAACAGTATGAACACTTGTCGTTTTGTCGTTGTTTTTACAGTGAAAGACAGCTAAACAAGGATTTAACACCTGAAGAGGTAGCCGAAATCATGAGAGCCGAGGCTGAGGATCCTGCCAGGACTCATAAGGAAACATTTGCTGAATCTGAGGCGTACTTATCAACGCAGCCGGAGTCGGACGTTCCACCACCGAAGCCAGTCATGGTTGATGCGGCTGGCTTACAGAATGCCTTGCAGGGGCTGACGAATATGGCTCTGGCTCATGAAATTGCGTTGAACAAAGACTTCAGATTGACCAGACCTGAAAAGACACATGAGTTTGCGAGGTATGAGTCATCATGGTGCCAGAAGCTAATTTGTAGCATTAGGTGAATTCACCCAATGCACAATGGTCAGGCAAAGNTTGTAGCATTAGGTGAATTCACCCAATGCAGAATGGTCATGCAAAGTAAGTATAATTTTGCTTTCTTTTTGTTCATTTTAGCCCCGAAGTACTGTTTGCTATTGCTGCTAAGGAAAGATATTGGAAGAAGGTGGATAGGATTCTTGCAGCAAAGGATTTGAAGACCTGCAAAGCCACCGTTATTCAGCTGTTCAATACACTGAAATCGGTGAGTGATACAAAGCAAGTGTAGCATTAATGCATCCGCATGATTACGCATGCCTGCTAATTTTCGTTGTTTTCATTGTTTAACTGCAGATGCTCCTGAGCACATTGTTACCGCATAACACTACCATACGGGATAAAATCAATCAGGAGTTGGAGGACAGTAAGCTGGGCAAATTAATTGACCGAGATGCATTTGATTTTGAAGTAAGTAACAACAATATTTTTTTTAAATTTGAAACTGAATTTTATGTAAGCGTTAATCTGTATGCATATATGGTGTGCTTGATTCGGGTATGATATGCAATTAAGGCTTGTATTTCATTCTGACACTGTCTGTCTTCTTTGCTTTGCTTGTAGTATTACATGGATTTCATTCTGGACACCTTGGGTGCTCTCTGCTGTCCTATGCGAGATAAGGAGATCTTGGATATACGCAAAATCACCCATCCATCGAGAATGGTGAGAAAAACAATGGAGTTGATGGAAAACATGAACTTGGACATGGCAAATTTTGTCATCAGCCAAAGCCGACCCACAATCGTGAAGCATTGCGTTGTTTATGAGCGGAGTAAGTTCGCAAGCTACATTGAAATCCAGTATCGGATGGGTAACGATCCACTCAAGGTCACTAGAGATTGGATTCGTCGTCATAAAATGTCGAGCCTCACCTTCCAACAATCGATGGCTTTGGCCTTTACGGATATCTTTGACTGGGGAGACAAGGAATGGCCGGAGGTATGCGCATCACGCTAATTTAATGATATCATGTGTTTGAATATTTAATAAAATGGTGTTTAAAAAATATTGTTTTCAATTGCTTGCAGACATTGGCTTTGGGCTGGAATCGTTTTCCAACACTTCATGAAGAAGTCATCAGAGTTTCTGTAATTGCAGCCATGGTCGCTTCAGTTCGCTACGCTGTATCTTTGCTGCGTGCGAAACGCGTGAACGTGAAAAACTTTGAGAAAGTGCAAATTAATTTGGTGAAAAATCAGAGACTCCGGGACAAAATTTGTGATGAACTAAGCCAAATCATTACTTACGAAGAAATCGCAAATGAGGAGTAAGTTTCCTGAGTCCTTTCGCATTTTTTATTGTTTTTATTATATTATTTTATACTACACATATGATCCAATCTATCTAATAATAATAATATTTGATCGCCTCAATAGAAAATTCAAGGAAGCTCTGGAAAGGTGTTGCGAGAAGGCACTCTCGGTTATTGACAATCACAAAACACTCGAGGCCTGCACTGGCTTACAATTAAATGAATCCGAATAAAGGAAAGATCAGGGATTTAATTCGCCCACTTATTGACTTGAATCATCCTGTTCGCCAATTATATTGTACGTTCCACCTACATATTCTGTCAATTCTGTCATTTTTATATGATGACTGCTTTGCACGTACTACATATGAATTTACATATGCATTACGACTTAATTCTAATATAATGCTTTAACTGCGCCATGTATGAATGCGAATTTACACGTCACATTGTTATCACTTGACGCAGATCGTCGGTCAAAGGAATGGTTTGCGGAACTCGTGAAACTTGGTGGAAGTCCACCCATTGAAACGCCACACATGCTTCACCTCGTGTCGCGCCTGATTTTTCGGCCAATTACGGAAATGCTTCGACTTGCTATATACAACCGTGGAGTGTTTGATATCCTGTACCAGGAGATATATGATGGAAATTGCCCCCCACCCACGTTTATGGTGGACCCTAAGACGGACAAAATGGATGAAAACATCGTTAGCATTTGCAAGAAATTGGATGAGTTTGCAGACCGTAACAACCGTATATCGGCACTCAGAAGTTGATCCAAGAACTAAGCCAATGTTTGATATGAAAGGAAATCCCCTTGTGGACAATGAGTACCAACCGTTACCCGATCACCCAGATACGCCAACAGAAGCGACAAGGATCATGGAAAAAAGGCTTGTTGCAATGGAGCCCACATTGGATGAGGATTATGAAGGAGTAGCGGTTGTGGACATTTCCAAACCAGTGTGGATGCGCCAAGCCAATACTACAGAGGAATTGGTAAAAAAAACTTCTACGGGGCCAATATTTAGTTTTATCATGTAACCTGCTTGCACAGAACCAGCATGTAATATATTAATTGTAATTATTTCTGCTTATTATAGCTGAAGATTCTGGACCGAGATAACGTGATCAATGCTAACAAGCTAAAGAGAATCAGGGAACGCCTTCAGAAAGAAGAAGACGAGACGCGAGTTGCGCAAAACCTGCCAATATTTCCCAAACTATGGCATGAGGATATGCCAACTTTACAGAGAGAGTTTTTTCGTCTCCAGCGAATTTTACAGCAAGGCCCACCTCCTGCTCCACCTGGAGGAGCCAAAGACGAGTTTTCTAGCCCCAGACGGGAACTCGTTCCTGGATGTCACATTGAACCCGAACCTTTGGATCCAAATCGAGCCTTGTACAATGAGAAAGGAGAGCGCATATTCTTCTCCCGGAATCGTGGACGTGCTTTTGGAAGACCAGTACCCCCGCGACCATCCTCTCCGCCAGACATTGATGCAATCGGAAGAATTCTAAATAATATTCCGGATGGACCGTCTGATTCTGAAATTCCTGATCTCGATTCTCTACCACCACCACCCCCGCCAGAAAAGGATGAAGAAGGAGAAGCACTTTAGCCGATGAACGCAATCATATTATTCACTTCTTGTAATCTCTTGTCATTACTTTCAACAAACATACTAATACCTACTTATATAATAGAACCAGAACCCCGTAGTTAAGTACTATTTTTCCCGAGCTTGTTTTTATTTTATTATTATTATTATCATTTCTCTACAAGACACAGTCAATCAACAATGTAGTATGCATACCAGTTGGCGTAAACCACGTCCAGTTTTACAACGAATTCATTTAGTCAAGTTAGAATTAAGTTTAGCATCATTCTTGCAAAAATGCAAAACTATTGCCACTCATTACATTTGTCAGTTTATGGTTTTCTGCTTTTTATACGCATATTTGCCGAAGGTAATGTGGAGTCTGCTGGCATCCTATGTATCCCTGCTGATTTTAAATTGGCATTCACTTTCATGTGATTTACCTCATTTGAATGTTAATAATAGTAATAGCACCACAATTTTTTTCGCATAGCCAGAAGAGATGGAAGACTTGGTACACAAAGTGATTTTGGCACTCATTAGCTCAAGCAAACCTCATCAGACTAATTACATTACTTTTCTCCATTCTCTCCCGCTTCCTCAACAACATTCCATAACTTCATTATTATTGAATTGAATACACACTATAGTGTAATTTCCGATCCAAGGTTTTAATCCAATTCATTTCCTACAAAAGGAAATGGGCTCTTGCTGTAAAATTGTATTGTAAAAATTGTAAATTAGAATATTATACAACCTACGAAAAAGTTGTCCCTGGATATGAATTGTGGTTGGAGAGAGTTTAAGAATTTGATAACGCATCGTGTAGGCTCTGCAGAGCTTCATTAACTAACCCAATTATATAATAAGTCAACATGGGCATCTTTATATGTTTATGTGGAAAGTTACATGTACTACATGGTTTCAATAACACATAAAGTAATTGAAACGTCATCAACATCATCATTATAGTGAAAATTCCGTTTATCCGAACAAGTATTTAATGACGAGTGTGTTTTTGCAAAGGATTAAAATGGTAGTATTTTACAGTTTCTAATAGCCATCCATAAGTGAGCTCTTTGTCACAGCTTGCTGCGTCTAATAAAGTCGCAAGCGTATATGCCTAAAAGCGGGATCGTGGGATGCAGGATGGAGCCGATTAGTAAAGGGAATAGCCTTAAATTAAACTTATTCTGACTTGCTGTATTTGTCGATACGTCGACACCGTCTGTCGACAGCTTTACGCCAATATTTGGTCATAGTATTCTGGTGCTAATTATAGCTGTGATGTTATCGAATAGTCACTCATTTGTTTGAAGGCCACTTTGTAGTAGACCAAGAACGAGGGAATGGACGACCGCAACGCACTTCTTCTGGACAGCTGTCTATGTCACGAATCCAAGGGAGCTCTGGATGGAATGGAACTGCAAATTCCATGGCATATATAGTAGCTGTGAAATTGTGTAGCCCTTCGCTCTGTATCCTTTATTGAGTGCCGTAGACATTGTGCAGTAGTATGCACTATGTAGACAGAAATTCGTTGTTATGTGGAAGAAAGCAGTAAGGTAATACTGGTAATACTGGTCATACACTTGAAATTTCAAGAAAAGATCCTATATATCCCCAGAAAAGAAAACGCTATCAGCAATTCAACGCATACGGCAGGAGTAGTAGTACCCTAAGTCCACGTAATATGGTAACACTGGCTGCTACTTTCTTTTTCTTTCTTTTTTTTAGCTCCAGCCGTATATATTGTATACTTTTGCAGCAGGCCAACATGTCTTTTTATGCATCGACTTTTTCCTACTATCAACTATGGAAAAATACTTATATATACATATATATATATATAGCTTATCCGCAAATGTTCACACAAGTTGGACTGCTTGGTCCCACTTTCTCGGTGCAATTCAATAATATTATTATTCCCCGAGGAAAACAACGAGACTATGTACATTAGCTCATCCTGCTGCATGTACAACACTTTAGGAAGACAAAACTACACCCAGATCGGTGAGTTACTGGTGTGAGCCAGTTCAATTGAGAATTTTGCGGACAAAGATACTTAAGTCAGTTGAAACTGCAAAAAATAAATTTGGATTGTCTGTTAAAAAACTACTATTCGCGAGCTGTGTAGCGTTGGGGTTCTCTATTGTGCACAAGTGCTACTATGTGTCTGGTATACATAAATGAGTGAAAGCAAGAGGGATCAAAGGAGGAAAGCAGCAGATGGAAGTACGTCGTAGTCAAGTGTCAAAGTGACATTCACAATTCACAGGTGAAATGGGCAGTAGTATCAGCAAATGTATTGCCAGAATCAGAAACCCAATCCAGATCTGAGAAACTCGTGTAAGTTCTCCTTTGATCCTTTGTTCAGAGATGTAGTCTGTAGTCCAAGTCCATACACCTTTGTATAACAACTAACAACCTTCCTATGTGCTTCCTTGCTGAAATCATTATTGATACAACACAACTCTAGCGTGTTATTGTTTTATTTTCTAAGAAATACTGCATATAAAAGATAACTGCGTCAGGTTGTCCAGATTATGCTCTCTCTCTCAATCCATTTGGGGCCATTAATTTAAAAGCAGCCATTCTATTATATTTGAAAGAAGAATCTATGCCCATTGGTGCCAAACAAATAATACATGTCTGAAACAAACAAGGCGAAAAACAATGCACGAGCTCCGGTGAAAGATAATTATCTATCTGTATTGGCGTCTTTTCACTTTCATCAGAAAATGAACGTTTATATTATTATGTAACACAATATTCCTTAACGTTCAACATTTTTACCCTAATTTACCCTTTGTGGATCAGCCCGTCGCATTTAACTTTCTTACATAATGGAGAGTGCATGTAAGTAAGTAAAATAATATATTGATTTGATTTAGATTGATGTTTAGCCTAGGCACAAAAAGTGTCGTTATTCGTGTGGTCGATAAAATGTTGTTCCGTGTTGTCGTAATAAGAAATGTGGTATTCCACTGGTCCTGTTCTGTTGTTTGGAAGCAGATGGATGGATCTAAATTTGAGCCACTAGTATATATTGCATGAAACTTATTGATTTGTGGACACGCAAAAGAAGGGAGATGATAGCACGTTGCACAATCGCCTCTTCTTCTCCATCCTTTTCTTCTTCCAATCCTCTTTCTTTACATTCAGTTGTGGCAAAGCTTTTGAACAAAAGACAATAACGCCTTGTTGCATGCATTTCAACTTTCAACTTTTGTGAAGGTACTTCACTTCACCGAGCATCCTTGTCTTGTACATCAAAGAAGACTCTTATTCTTGCTTTCCCGAAAGTGCAAAACCAAAAACGTTCTTTGAAACAAACTTAACATCATCATGGAGGCAATACAATTGCAATGAGTGACATATTATCTAACCACGTCCCCCTACTTGAGAGAAACTTTTGATGCTTTCACTTCCAGCCTCAATTTATATTCATTATTCATTAATAATATTCTGATAGGGTGCTGTTACTGAATTTTTATATTTCTTGAAAGAAACGGACGGCCAAGTCACGGTACTAACAAGATATATATCGTGCAGTGATGCATATAAAACGGATTTTCCTTGGGTGTATAAAACGAAAAGATGTAAGGAGAAACCCTGTTCACTCGGATATCCTCCATCCTTCAGCAGCAGCACGTGGTTGTGTCCCCTCTCTCTTTCTCTCTCACCTCGCCTTCTAAAAAACCCTGGCCCTCCGCGACGTGAGATATAATATTCTATTTCTAATGCAAAAACAAAAAAACAGTCGGAAGCCAGAAACGTCCATTTTTTTCTCAGTACGTTTTCAGCAGGTGGTGGAAGGTTGTGTTGTTTTGACAACTTTCGTAGGCAGGGTGGAGCGACCCAGGGAGTAAATCAATTGCCAAGTGTCATAACAAATCTTATGCAACATTCCCCAAGAAAGTGTGTCATTAGTAAAGTCAACCCGTTTAAGTAACATTAGACAATATAAATGAACAGTGCTTCGGTACTTAATAATAATAATAATAATAATAATAATAATAATAATAGAAAACAGTATAAACACTACTACTCAAAAAATTAGATTTTGGAAATTTCATGGAACAATCCCAATTATACGTTTCTATTTGCACTGTGGCATTTAGGAAACCCCTTTCCTAAGTCATCAGCGAAGCATAAAATCCAGGTTACTAGTGTCGAAAGGCTTTTAAAATTGACGTATGTCCCATAAAGGATAAAATGTTTAGCGGTAGCTGTAGCCATAATAGTCTGCACTTTGGTTTTTATTGTCGGTCTGCTTATTTGACACGTGAGAGAATTTGGTCGCGGTGGTGTTTGCACGATCGAACGACGATTTAGAGACTCTTGTACACTATAGAACTACATGTATAATACCTAATCATATTTGCAACACGACTGTAATTATTATTTAACGGAACTACAATTTCTGTATTATTGTTTGTGCAACAAGCCAATACGGCCAAAACTCTGTATATAGTAAGTATGTAAAGCTTAATTTTCACCTGTCTTCCAAGTTTCGACCCCTCTCGAGATTTCCTTTCTCTAGGTTGCCATTTTTCATTCAATCCCATTAAAAGCCCTCTTGCTCATGCTTTCGGTCCCACTTGGAGACTTGTGGTTTCTAATTGATCCCTTACTTTTGCACTGATGGATAATAACAAGTTTAATAATGTGGAAATGCATATATATACAACATTCCACATTTATAAAGGATTTCAAGCCGTTGCATTGTCAATTATCTTAGTGTTGAAGAAATGTATAAAAACGGCACAAATAGTAGTTACACGTAGGGTGGATATACGTGGCGTTATAAGACTAGATGTCGCATCAAGTTACATATTTTCATAATACACGTGCGCGTGCTGGTTTGAAGGCCATACTAGAGCTAACAAAATTATATAGTCGCTATAACTGGCCATTATTAGTCTCATTAGTTCCACATTCCACATTTTACAAGTTTCATTTCAAATGTGAATTTCCGTAATGCCTTCCTTCGACAGGGGAAAGGAGAAGTCAGTCAATATATTCGCTTTGCATATTTATCCGATCTAGTCAAATAGTAAGTATTTTTAAGGCTGGCTTCCGGGTTAGTAAAATAATTTTACGACTCGATTCGCTTCGCAGATCAAAATCATTTTAGGGGACACTTTAAATCTTAATTTCTTTCGCTCGTGCAAAGTTCAATTACTAGTGGCTGAAATTGTAGTTACGACGTCAACGGAATTATGTCTAGTCAGTCATGAGCTTGGCTGTTACATCAAAAAACGAATTTTTAGGATTTGCTTTCCTCCGAAATTTGCAATTGACATTTGACACTATCAGCCGCCCGAAGAACTGAGCTGAAGTATATATAGAATAAGAGAGATATTTTTTTTGTACATATCGGTTAAATATTATTCCGGCCGGCTGCTATAAGCACTCTCTGTTCAGCGAGCTGACATGATGGAAAATTCGATTCGAATCTTGTGATTGACATTCTAGCAGAGCCCGAATCTATATTATGTCACCGTTATGATAACACTATCAGAAACGTGGATTATGCATCACTGCACCACCAAAGATGCTGCCATGCATACTATATTTTCGCGTTACTGATGGTTATTTGAGTATAACACGCCCGACCCCTCCAGACAAACTCGTACTTGAGTGAACTCCTGGAGGCTCTGTAGCATATGATACTACTGATTCGGCAGTCAAGAAGAATCTGTTTTTTTTTGCATTGCAAGCAGTACAAGGCTGACGCAATCTGGTTCCATTGAAGCAAGAGAGAGAGAGAGAGAGAGAGAGAGAGAGAGAGAGGAAGGATTCATGTCACAGTCAATCTCAATGGGTATCTCTTGAAAGTTGAAAGTGTCCGATGATAAATCAAGATTGGATTAAAAGAATCCAACAACACCCAGAGTCATTTGATGGTAACACGGTTCGATAGTTTAATCTATTTAAATTACATGCACGATATTCAATGTACACGCGAGACTACATATGCCACAGAGAATGTTATTTTGGAACGAGGGAAACAGTTTATCGAATTATGATAGGTTCCTGGCTGGTTTTTCGATTTTCTCCCATCTGAAGCTCCCTGGGCAGTTGAGGGGTCATGAAGAAGGTGTCGAGTGACCTCTCAGGACTGGAGGGACTGTAGCTAGTGGAACTACGTGGGCGAAGAGTCGCCCTACTGAAATTGGAGTGGTAGCAATATGTCAAACGAGAGATATTTCTTTACGTAAATCTGCAAAAGAGAGCGAGAGAATCTTATTACCTACATCAATTTGGCGTTATCGAGAAAACCCCAAAATAACCATTAAACAGCTAAGAAAATTATTGCCGTTAGTAAAAGCGAGCAAATAATGTGGCCGCCGCCGTAGGATTCTCCTCCTCCATTTACTCCTTCCTCCCAGAGTGTACTCTTTACCCAAAAAAAGGTACAACCGAAAAGGTCTTATATTGCATTTTGAGATTTCACAAAAAAAGACGACCACATTACCACCCTGACATTTTTTCCCAAAACTCACCCAATTTTCGCGTAAAGTCATTGAGTCGTAAGCAGTAAACAGGACATAAATGACTAGGGCTGGACTTCCCAATCTAGATTTCACTTCCTCCAATTCCCCACTTTTACTGGAGTCGTATCCGGTAGTCTTATCCGCGTGAACCCTGGAATTTCTCCATGGAAAATGGTGACAGCTGTGCCCATTCTCCATCGCAAGCGATCCGAACCCCAACCTTCTAACTAAACTGAACTGCTGGGCAGTTAAAACCACGTCGTAAATATCTCGAAAAGACAGATTTGCGTAGCAAGTTCACACGTACGTACGTAATACACTACATACATCATCTAAATACATGTCTGAAAGCCTTGGCCACTCGGAGTTTTGATGCATTTATGGTTCAATTACCTTTTACGTAACGGTTTCGCCTTTTGCTTTGTAGACTGTCCCCAGTGATAAAAATTGGTAGTTAACGAGTGACTCAAAACTACATTTTTTTCGCAGAGCATGCAGAAAAAAGTCAGGAAACCAAGCCATGTTTTACATCAGTGTAGCATCTTCTTGCCACTAATCAAAACGAGTCAGGATGTAAACGAGGCGTGTAAAAGCTTCTCCATCTCTCTCTCTCTCTCTTTGGATCTACTTGTATTCATAGGATTCTAATGGAACAAAAGGGGAAGAAGGAACTTGTAAGATCCCAGTTTAATGTCCCCAACACAAAGGCCAATCGTAAAATCCGGCAATTTCTTTTATTGCTTGACATCCAGTTGGACAAGCCTTTTCAGCTGTGTCCTCCTGTCAGTCACCATCATTTATCGAGTCTTTGGGGTTCATTACTGTTGTGAAATAGCTTGCGTGTGGTGTGCTCCTTCATGGCAGTAAATTGGATGGCATCCGTGAATTGAATTAAAGCGTAAAATTGACTTCAACGAGGGCTAAACGTAATATGCATTAATAGTTAGAGAGAGAGAGAGAGAGAGGACGTTGAATTTCCCCATAAATCACAGCCGACAATGATTGTAGTGTGGTGTACACATATTTTGTGCATCTGCCTTTTCTCCCTAAATGGAAATTATTGTCTTGATTCGAGCTCGTATCGCATCGTCGTCGTCGTGGTGAGAAGGAATGCGTTAGGAAGTGCCGAGTGTCGAGTAGTGTGTATATTTGCTGGTTTTATGATGATTAATTTCGTAAGTCACATTTATGCATGCATGCATGCAAGCATGATGAAAGACTTTGCATGCCAAATGTTTTCCCATCCCATCTTGCTTTTCATTTATAAAGGCTTCTTTCGCCCCAGCGGAAAGCAAACTCTGTTTGAGACTCTCAAAAATAATCTCTGTAAAACTTGTAGACGGAATGCAAACGGGGTTTATAATTAACACCATTGCCATATCATTGGCGAGATCGTCGATGATGCGATATACAAACCAGGAAATGTTGTTATTAGAAGAAGAGTTGATGTACAAGTGGATGCAATCAATGAACAAGTTATGTCGTGAACCTTGTCATTACCTAATTCTAAGAGCCTCTCATCCTATGCCTCCTTTATACTTTCGAAATCTGTTTTTATCACACGAAAGTATACACAGTGTTGGATCATCAAAGTTGTGCAATCATTAAAATTACACCAAATAAAACCAAACACAAAAACTCCACGCAAAACATAAAAAAAAACCTCCAGCATGCCAAAACACTTTTGCAATTCTCATGAGTCAATTCGAGTCAAAATTAATAATAGCAGTTCAATGTACCTAAGTACCAAAGTAGTTGGATGGTGGTGTCGTAAACTGTCAGCTCGCAGCTTGCAAATTTACACTGAAGGAAGGTTGCAAAATCGAAATTATAAATTGAGAAATAGTTTTTTTGAAAAAAATATAAAGTTGATGAAGCCTGTGAATTCCCTGTTGCTCGACCATTATTTATTTAACATACAACTTTTAAGTACGGAGTTTATTACAACAGAAACTCGACAGCAGCAGGTGAGCAGCAGCGTAATATTTTGATTTTTCTTAATAGCTTGTTAAAAAGAGCTTGCACACGTATTCCAGTCATCTCAATGGATACTCAGTATTTATTGGCTAATGTTACACGTGAAATGCAATATACCTTTTCCTCAGAACTAATTCCCAATACTTTGAAGCCAATATTGCTTCTTCTCGGCGAATATTGTAAGCACATCCCGTTTTGGGGGAATTTATTCCTGTCTCTATTCTCCGTCGCAAGCGATGGCTAGTTCATTGTTTCAATTTCTGAAGTTGCCAATCTTGCTTTTTCCAAACCTGCGGCAGCATAAAAAGCTGATTTTGAATCCAATACTGTTCTCCAGTTTGTAATCGAAAAAGTTGTATGATGGCTTCTGATATGGAAGAGCTATCAATTACTTTTGTGCTAGTAGTCGTCGAACCCCCACGTCTCCTCAAATGAAGTTTTTTTTTTTCTCTCTGCTTCTGCTGTACACTCTATTAAAACGTGTGGGCGCTTTGCCATCATATCATAATGGTATGCTCAGAACAGTGAAACAGAGAAACGGGTAGGGATAGGGATTCAGCGGGGTCGGATATAATCACAAATTTGTGTTGTCGTTTCGGGAAATTGAAAGCTCTCTTGTGTTTCTCTCCGAATTTGGCGGATAACAGGTAGCTAGGCGGCCACATGTAGTCCGGGGGTCCTTGTCGTGACATCAATATTACTCGAGACGGTTCAAGGTTTCCTCGGAAAATGGAGCTTGTCAGAATGATTTCTCCTCCAGACTTGCTGATGATTTTTTTGGGTGCAATTTCGAAATATTTTCAAGTCAGCATGAGAGAAAGTCATGTACCGACTTGGACGCTAGCTCGAGCTGCATTCAGGGGATTTTTTTTTGATTAAGCACAAGGCTGATGACGATGAGGTAAAGTGAAAGCGATATAAATATATCTGACACGACGTTTGTACGAATTTATACCACTTTTCGTGAGCTTTTGACGTGCACACTAAATTCCATTTAATACGACTGGAATGGAATTCATGAGTTCTCGTCATTGCATTGCATTGATGCTGGTTGGTTGGCGACAAAAAGGTTGGATACTATATTACTTGGGATTTTGTGACGTAAATATGAAATCAGAGTAAAGATGAATTGCTACACACACAGCTCCTCTGCTGGAATGTTTTATGTACGCGTATTATTATGCATGTTGCGCCGCTTGACATCATTTCATAAAATAAATTTACTAGTGCATCCATCATTAAAATTAACAAATGTGCAACTGGAGTTGACATTGAGTGTACTTAAAAAAGCCGTATTATTACAAACTGGCATAAAATGTTTCGAATTGACCAGCCAAACGGACAATATTCTGCAATCTGTGGATATTTTTTTTGGCTCACTTCGTGCTCTCACAACAAACTACATACAAGGAGAAACGCAGAGTTTATTCACATTTCCATTCACATGGCAAGTGGAACAGGGTGTTGAATCAGGGTTCAATTTGCATCAAAACAACATTCTTCTTCCTCATTAAAACCCAAGACAATATGATAAGACCCGGTTTAAAAGCGATTACACTCATCTTGCTGAAACGAAAAGTGACCCATCTCACCTCTTTCGTAGTTTCAGCTAATCTGTTTGCTTTCTGTCTGTCTGTCGGCAGGTTTGATTCATTCAGATTCATGAGCTCAACCGACATTCATTTCCAGCAGATAACCTCAATCATTAATGAAGCCTAACAATCTGTGAGGAGGCGCATGGCGCTAAGATCCTCTCAATGCAAGTCCTTGTTGCAGCTATACATTACACGTAACACATATATAAAAATGACAATGTATCAGGAAAAAAGTGTAAATGGACACATATGCAAAATGCAAATCTCTCTCTCTCTCTGATGTTTGTTTACATACGCACTCAACTTTTCGTCAAATTTGTTCACTTACTACAAACTTATCAACACTCATCATTCTGGAACATGAGCGTAGCCTAGCTGTGAGTACGTAGTTTTTTTTTCAACTTTCAATAACTATCAACTTGCGTTGCGTCGCCCCATTAGACACTCATTCACTCTATTTTTCCTCCCTAATCTAATCTTTTTTTTTCGCTGAACGGGAACGAAGAGACGTTTTTAGGGCCATCAACTTCCAGCCGAGCACACTTTTGTGAAACGTGATTGCATTAAACTGGCATGTCATAATATATAACCTAGACTTTCCTTCCGCAGCAGCAATTGTGAAATTGCCGTATGTTATGAAACAAGACTGCACGCTCGCTCGCTCGCCTTTGTTTGCAGCTTGAAAATAAATATAATAACAACCTAACCTCCTTTCTGCACAAGTTGAAAAGTGCATTGTAGTCACAATGCATTTTTTTAGTCCAAAATCCCTTTTTCTAAGGAGCATAATTTTTCTATATATCGATTGACAAACAAGGAGAAGGACAGGCGGAGGCCTGTGTCGATCCAAAGTTTAATTTCCTTGCCCCCTTTCCTCTCTCTCTCTCTCTCTCTCTCTCTTTCTCACAGAAGCTCTAGGGTTTTCCCTTTTCGCCTCTGTCAAATCGCGCCTGCACGGTGTCTAAGCGAAAAGGAGCTCATTTCCTGTTGCGTAAAATTTCCTCTTTCTCTCTCGTCCTTTCTTGTTATTTGGAATGTAAATGTGTGTCAGAGAACTAGTAGTAAGACCGGAAAGGATACACGACATGTTTCCCCTCAAAATCCCCTGTATCAGTGGTAAACCCAGTGTGCAAGCAAACCTAGATAAACGGGCGAGCGAGCGGTTATATGAATTACACCGACAAAACCGTTGTCCTCGCCGTAACTTGTATCATTATCAACCTTTATATGGAGGCATTATTCTCCCATTATTGTACTGGATACCTGAAGGGGAAATCCCAAACGTGAAATGGAAAGTAGGATTACTGGGTTATCGTATGACTAGAGAGATTTTGTAATGTGCACTTTCCCATTTCATTACGAGCGAACCCAACATCCATCCATATCATAATTTCCTTTATTTGCTTAACCTCGTCGAGGTCGGTGTACTACACTGATAGTGTTACTCCTGATAGTTTATAAACTATATGAAACACACAATTTTTTTTCGCAGTTTGTTAAAATGATGGGCCCGATGAATGAAACACATATTTGATTATCAACTTTTTTACGACTTTTTTATTCGTGCATAAAGGTTAGTCCGTCGATGAAACCCGTATTCGCTCTACCTTGTCGCATGTCTCCTCTTCCCCGAAAGTGTGTAGAAAAGTTTTTTGATGAGCACACTCGGATCGTGCTCCCAAGCGACTGGGAGTACTGGGACGTATTGGATTTTAACGAGGATGCAAACACATTTTTTGTAATCCGGATACGCGTTACAAAATAAAACGACTGGAAAAGGCTATCTTTAGCTTTCCAAAAAAAATTGAAGTTGGGAATTGCGACGCGAGAAGAAAATCTGTTCAAAAACTTGTATTCATTAGTTGATGGAAAATGTTGCCTGGAGAGGATTAAATTTTTTTTGTCAGTTTTATAACCCTGAAGTCAAGTCAGTGGAGCATGTAATATGATTTCGAGGAGTAGATCAAAGGAGACTAAAATTTTAATTTCTACAATATTTTCAACCTCCTCCTCATCCTCGTCCTCCTCATACTCGTCACCATATCACAAGCAACC
The DNA here is from genome assembly GCA_036850665.1 of Dicranocentrus wangi. Classification (NCBI taxonomy): domain Eukaryota; kingdom Metazoa; phylum Arthropoda; class Collembola; order Entomobryomorpha; family Entomobryidae; genus Dicranocentrus; species Dicranocentrus wangi. The sequence continues at coordinate 33,411 of JAANSN010000439.1, read as the reverse complement.
TACGCAAATGTGCCTAATTTTGTGTTCCTCCTCGTAGCTTTTCCGGGATTATATTTTTGTCTCCTTTAGGAAAGAGGATTTATAATGCTTTGATAGCACGACACGTAACGATCTCCTCCTCCTCCTCCTCCAAAGTGACTGCCAGATAACGACTGATACTAAGGACACTTCCTACTTCCCAAAATTTGAATACACTCTTCCTCCATTGTTTCCATTTTTCATTATTACAGCTTATAATATAAGTCGTTCCTTTTCTGATCCAGGATTTCCTCCCAGCAGTCCCTATAAGTAATTGTTCTTTTCAACACCACCACACGCTTTTTATATTGCCGATTAGTCTAAGAAAAAAGTGGAGCACTAGGTATATATAAAATAATCCCAAGCAAACATTTATCTTTGAGGAGGAATTTGAGGAGGTGATGCGTCAGACTCAACCAACATTTTCACGATGATGATATGATCCCAATTCCCAACAAACAAGCTCATTGACCTCTGCATATGGTCATTATTTGGTTACATTGGAGGAGGGGATCAATTCGCACAGAAACCAGAGCCAAAGTCAAAGCGGTCCACGACGTCCATCACCACTACCGCCTTACAAATATCAGCATATAAATCAAGTATCGCCAAGTCATTCTGCGAAACGCTAATTGCTCTTATGTATTATTAGGTAAAAAAAATTAAGGAATTTGAGCTCACGACACTCATCCTACCACTCCATCGTTAACCTTTCTCTTGTGTTGCTTAAACAGCGGTAGAATGGGTGAGGGCTCATAAGGGCTTTGAGGATTTTTGAAAACGAACCAAAAAAAACGGAAGAGCCCCCTGATGGCTTCGTGAAGATCAATTACTACAAAGTGGAACTCCGCTCTGTAAAGGACACTAGATAATTCTTACATATTATATTATGCTATTATAAGAGGTTCTCCAGAGGCAACCATTTAACATAGTTGTTTTGCTTGTTGGAGCTGTAGGGGGTAACCTTTGTAAAAGATTTTGTAGGTAGTCCAGCCAGGACGTTTCTAACAATCTCTAATCACATTAGGACAAAAAGCTATAGAGTCGCCTCACAGTTTCCACCAGAATAAAAAGGACCTTCTCTACAAAAACTTCCCTTCCTTTCCTTTTTTTTTATTCATTACAGCCAATTGTGACATGTAGTGCTACATGCTATGTTGTATGTAAGAAGAAAAAAAGTGGAATGTATGTAGCTTTTTCTGTCGCAAAAATCCCTCAATGCATATGTTTGCTTGCTCATATAACGGGCTGGCTAAAGACCATGACGATGCGATCCGAAGGAATATTGTATGGCTTGCCTCAAAGCAAAATAAAAAAAAATAGTCGCTGGAATGAAAATGTCAAGTAGGTTGTAACAGCCCTGGATGGAGTAGTGCGACTATCGCATTAATGCTTTTGATATTACACGTTTCGTTTAGACGAGACTGGCCAAAACTCCTTCAGAGACACGAGTACTACTACTACCTAATTGTCAACCTATGAAATCTAATTAATTTTTTTTACGGAATCCTCTTAATTATAATCCTTCGTTGCTCGCCCTGTTTTTGGCATTTTGTTGACGACAATTGCGATACAATGCTATATTATATACATTCTAATTTAGTCTTGTTAAAATCTTATTTCGCGTTGAAAGCGAAAGATTGAAGAAGAAGAAGGCACCTTGTTTACTTGAACTCCTACCATATTGCAGTGTTCAAACATTTTAAGCGTAATAATATATAACAAAAGTTTTCTACTCTAGACAAAAGCTTGAGAATAAACAGTCTAGCTAAATATTTGTATCCTGTCAATGTTTAACCTACAGTAGTTATTAATTTGCAATTTTGCAACTGCCGAGACCAAACTGCACCATTATTTCTGCTCCGTATTCCAATTTTGTATAGCTCGAGCTAGAATTAGTTTATTATTATTAATATTTGTCACTAAAGCGTGTCGTGTCACTAGTTACTCATGTTCTAATATCCGTCCTTGTACGAGTAGCATATATAATATATGTCGTTTGTATGCATAATCTGCATCCTGTAGGTGTTTCCGGTGTCGTGATCGTGACTTTGCGCACGTTTTCTCCACGTATTTTTCTCCCTGCCAAAAAAAAGTATGTTATTTGATGAGTCATCATTATTATCGAGATAAGCCTGCATTCTAAACTAAACATATATATCCTATCTTGCAGTTCCTGACCCTTTTCCGAGCTATTCAATCAGAGAGAGAGAGAGGGAGAGAGGTGGCCTGATTGCCAATTTTCCTGTTATTACTTTGCTCAAAGCATAGCATAGGTAGCTTGTCGACTGCTGCTCATTTTTTGACAGTTCGTAAACCTGCTTAATTTAACTCTTTTAATAGGCAAGCTCACATAGCTTACGCAATTTGCCAGGCATTCTGGACGAGGCATGCTCAAAGGCGGAATAATATAGCTGCTATGATTTGATATCCATATTATCCTTCCTTGTAATAGGAGTTTTGTAGTTGGTTGCGTATTTATCACTTTTAAAATGTGCTAACTGGTTGTCATTTGCGCTCTCGGACTGTCATACCAAAATCCTCCACTCCCACATCCAGTGTCTGTTGATTCTCTCTCTCTCTCGCTCTCAGAAAAACAAAGATCACTGGCCTAAAACAACTGATTGCTTAGATCAAGTAATAACACGCTTGTTGTTTGGTTCGAAGCAGCTGGAAAACCATGACCTCTCAGGATGAAATGAATGAATGACAGTGATGCTTCTTGCTCATTAGGTATATTTTTGTCGGTAAAAAAATGTCGTCATACCGTTAACCTTGTACCTTGTCCATATATAAGAGAGTCAGAGAATGAGAGTGGTGGTGGTGGGGTGAGGTAGGTGAATGCTATAAAAATGTCTGACTCAAGTCTATCATAATATGTATTTTGCATATTATAGTATTAATTTAATTTTCAACTAATTGATTGAAAGTCAAACATTGAACGTCAAAATTAAACATTTGGTAATTTGTGTAATTATAAACAACAATCAACGTCGCTATTCCTCCAGAACATGATCGACCTGTCCACGGGGCAACTTTATCCCTAGAAACTCCTCCCGTTTCCTTCGCCGTCTCCGCTTCTTCTCCCCCTCGTAAACCATTGTGATAATATTCATGTAGATGTTATCCACGTCCCTTTCCGCCGAAAGGTCCCGTTGTGGATATGGTGGTCCTGTAGGTGGATGAAACACGCCCTCAAACCACTCTTCTGTTTGAATCGTCTGGTTGTGTCCATGGTCATCATGCGCTATTTCCTCGGGTGTCCGATAGGGTGGTGGGACAGTAGTCGGCGGTGGGGGAGGAGGGTTGTACGAAATTGGAGCGTTAACCTGACCCCCGATATCCCACTCGTCTGGACGAAGTACCTTTTGAGCGATGGTTATTTCTCTTTGAACATCCATTGGAACAGTTTGTCCTCCTCCGTATCCGTATGAAACGGAGCGCTTGTAACGACGGTCGAGGTAGCGTCGGAAGCGGAGTGGCACTTTTCGACTCAAGGTCTCGTCCCTTCCGTTTGCATCTGAGTCCAAACCGTGAGCAAAGAGAGCCCCTATCCCTGAAAATATTTAAGGAAAAATATTTTAATAATGTACGATATCTGTAAACTTTGTCTGGACTTTATTGATTTTAGCAATTTATGCTCTCGCGGAGGACGTACCTATAAAAAATAGGGAACTCGCGATGACTACTGTTCTTGGAGGCAGCATAATATTCCGGAATAGTAACTATTACTATATAATTCTCAGTCAGTGTGCAATGTGATCCGCCCGTATGCTCAACACATTCTTCTTCTAGAAGGAATGGCTGGGCTAATCCGCTGACAATTTTAAAACTTTAAGTCTTGGCTAATCTCTGCGAGGATGGAGCAAGTCTAATAAATTCAGCTTATTGCCAACTGTTTATGAGAGGTACGATATAGTTACCTGTAATATATCAGCTCAGTCAGTTTAGAGCATGTGGGGCAAGGAGTCATCCACCTTATACTTCTGAGAAATTTTTTGTGAGCTTTGAGTAGATTTATGTGGCACACATTAAATACAACAGTATGCGCAACAGTCGCATTAAATTGGACTAAGCAGTGTATTTGACATACCTATACTTTATGTAGTTGATGGTGACAAAACGAGTCCACCATTTTGGATTAAAAGTGTTGCTTTCACATTTAATGAGTTCAGAGTAAAGCAACTTTGAAGTTATTTTTTCAGGTATTCCAAGAATCATATAATACTACGAAAATTTATTACTTTATATATATGGAATATAGGTAACGTCATCCTTTGATCTCTAGACGCTTAATTTGATAAAAAGTGGAAAAAAGTCATAATGAGAATAACAAGATACGCAACACAACATCATACAAGTCATTAAGTTTATATTTTCAAAATTTTAATGGGATATTATGGGATGCTAATAATAACATTGCATAACATGTTTGAGAGGAACTAGGAACTCCCCTAATTCTTTTGAAGGCGTTTCTCGTTTTATTTTCACTTCCATCTTGATAACTGCCACGGTCATGTACCTACCAAGAAATTCACCTTGAGTCTGTTCTGATACGCATATAGTAATTATTGACACTTGACACGAATCGGGATGATGATGATGATATGTAGTTGCTTTCGTTATTGGGCAGTGTCGTACAACAACAAGGAGCAACAACTCTACCGCCTCCGCCCTATTTACTACCTTGAACACAGCCTCTTCCAACTTTCTCTTTAAGGAAAATTATTATCTGGGAAAAGGTAAATTAAAGAGTTTTTGTCACTACTCCAGGCTTGGTTGGAAGTTTTAAAAACTTTTTGAAATTCTCAGAAATTGTCTTGTATCAAAAGAAACATGTGGGCTTTGGGTTTCACATTCACAACCGGGTAGAGCGTAGAGGTGAGGGATTTTTCAGAGACAACTCATCTTGCGGTAGTAAAACAAAAAAAAGGTTGAAATAAAACCGATTTAATGTGCGTCGAGACAAAGGCTTTAGAAATTAGTCATTTAGCCACAGTTTTGCTGTTGAGCATTCCAGCCGATTGAAGTGTTTTTTGTTCCCTCCACCTCCGGATCTTGTAAATGACAACCCACTCAAAAAAATCTTCACTTTGGAATCCCTCCCATTATCCCGCATGAATGTCTTTTGTTCTAAATGCTTTTACATGTCAGCAGTCCACTTTCCGACATGCTTGTATCCCAAAAGAAACGGGGATTCCGCTCTCCTCTTTCCCACTCCACTTTCCTCTTCCTCCGCACAACACAGCTCAAAACTTTACTACATCTTCGTTTCGAGAAAAACAGGGGGAAAGTAAGTTGCAATGGAAAAGTGTGTCCTTCATATTTTCCACACTATAGCTTTCATCCAACTCGCTCCAGCTCCACGCCCATGCAAGCCGCCTTTTAGAAGCTTTTCCGCCGTTACGAAACGAAAATTTTCCGTCTGTACAAAGTACTTGTTGAATTGGAAGCACTTTCGTTTGACACTCCACTTTCCAGTGTCTTTATCATGGGAGTACGTAGAATCCTCTGTACGGTTTCTTTCACAATAAAGCACCTACACGCTCTTTCGCCTTGTCATCAACCTGTTTTCCCATTTTCCAGAATTAGTAGAACTGGAGGTGGCAATGAAACCCTTACCGTTGTCACTACTTACCAAAAATCCCAGCATCCCAAGTCAAATGTGGAGTGTGGAGCATGGAATTAACAGGATTTCGTACTTTTCCTCTGATTGTCAAGAGTCATGCGACGCGAGGGATGATGTTTTGTTGGAGTGTTTTTTCCAGTTTCACTGAATTTGCCTCGGATTTGTCTTATTTTTCTGAAAGTTGTATGACAATTGGATTCTGAAAATTGGCGTATTACAATAGCTATTTGCAAATCCACCAGTTCGAAGAACATCAAATTCGATCCGTCTGAAAAGCTTTGGAATTCATTTTGACCCTTTGGAATATCGTCCTTTGATATCTTTCATAATTCTAACTATTTTCCACATCTAAAGGCACAGCCATCCTTTGCAACCACAACAGACATGTTATTCCGTTATTACCTTTTTCCACTGGCAACTTTCAGTGTAATTTAACCTCAGTCAATAAATGAAATCGGTCGGTGGGTGGATTTAACCGCAACGGCTTGGTCAAAGATACATAATCGTGTGCTGAATTCAAGGCGATCGTATATGCCGCTGCTGCTGATCAACCCTGACTGAATGTGGTCAAACCGAGGTTAAAGGCTGGGTTCTTCGACTTTTTCAATTTAAAACATTTTGTATGAGAAAAGGTGAGTTGCCAAGAGCAATTCTACTTTCTCAAATAAATAAGTCATCCGCAAACAAACCGCCAACGTTAGATAAATACGGCTATCCAGGCGTAAATAAGTATGCCGGAGGAGGAGGACTTCCATTCATTCCTGATTCCAATATATTATGCTAAGAAAATTTCCAAAGAAGTTTTGCTATTAAATACACAGTCAAGATGGTCACATTCGTCGGTCGGATCAGAACTCGTTTACTCTGCTGTTTTCCTTTCCATTGAATGGTCACGCAAAATGAGTTTTTCCCTATATTTACACTTTGTCGTGTTTTCCTTTTTTTCAATAATATCGGCTTACAAATCGGTTCTGGATTTCCAAAATACAGGACAACTCTCTCCACGTCGTCAGCTTGAATGACCACGCCAATTACTCTGGCCAACCAGAAACGGCTTTTTTCCAATCTCTACCTTCCAATGACAAGAATTTCATGTCAAGGCCGTCGTGGGGAATACAAGTCAGCATTGTTCAGGGGGAAAAATGCACAAGGTGCATTCCCTTTCTAGCATTCTATTTACACTGGAAACCACTTCCAATTGGATTTTGGAGGTACGCTATATGCACACTCCTGAGCAGGTTTTTTTTATTTCATTAGTTTGAACAAGGCAAATTGCATATCAATTTGAGCCCAAAGCTTTCCCCATTTACCTTTTCCCTTACCTCGCCTTGTGATGATTCCACATTCCAACGTTGTACATTCAAGCTTGTGCTTTCAATTAGCTTCCAACTGAAATATAATTAATACTCTTGTTCCCACCCCGTTTTTATTACATAATGCATTCGAGCTCACAGTCATTACCCAACCGCTCCCGTCTTTAATCTTTTGTTCGATTCATAATAATGCTCTATACTTGCTCAAACAAAACATCTCTCTCTACCTTTCCTTTCTCACACATGATAATAAAAAACATTTTCTCATGTTTTCCACAATAATATTGCTAAAAGGAACTAAAGGAAGAGAGGGTTTGGGGTTTCGCCCATGTTTCATCATTTCCGATAAAGAATGGGAAAGAGGAGAGGAGAGGACGGAGTTTTTGTTATCCGATGACGACAATGATCCATGTGGCACATCATCCAAGGCTTCATCTTTAATCAGGAGTACAATGAGGAGCTCTATCTTTCTGCGGTTAGCAACGGAGAGGAGGAGTGAAAGTTTTTGGAGGAAAAAAAAACTTTTCCTCTCTGACTACATGATTTGAGTGACTAGGATATTCATTATTATTTTCTCTTCCAAACAGGAACGGAACTGACGAGAGACTCTCCTCCTCGGCCTCTCTCTCTCTCCTTTATGCATACATCACGTATGTGAAATGCGTAACATCACTCTTTATTCATTTTCGCGTTGCTTTTAACGCTCCTCCAGCCCAGCTCCTCTGTAGTACATAAAACGGAAAAGTTAATACTACACTTTTTTTGCCATTTCTTTTCATGTGGAAAGACATAGTAGGCAACTAAAAGTGTGGCCCTCCTTTCAAGAAAAACTTTTCCTCATTTATTCTACACGTATTATCCCCGTATTCTACACGAATGATCCTACTCCCTTTCAATGGATCCGTGCTGGTGGATTTCTTTTTGCCACGGTGAATTGAAAGCGGAGCGTGTCTTTCCCTGCTTTTATTGCTCAAATGATGCTATTGAACTGCATTCCTGACTCATACCATAAATATGAAAAAAGCAGTTGACAACTGTATACCACGAGAGACACGCCACATCTGTGAGGCGAAAAAAGGTTGTTCAACGCTCGTTATGGCAAAGTAGCATGGAAAAATACAAACTTTTTTTTGGAAGGAGTGATCCGCAAAAATACACATGGGTTAACCTTTTGATAGCTATATATGTAGCCAAGTTATTAACTTTTCATATTTGGAGTTTTTTGTGCAAAAATGACGCCCATTTCAAGAAACATGGATGAGGAGAAAACTTTTTTTCTAGACGCGTCTCTCGAATTATGGAAATGGAGTTTTCAGTTTGATGACATATTTTTCTTTCTACACGGTTATTCCATCACCACCACCACGGCTCCGAGTGCTCTGGGGTGGGAGGAGATTTTATGAATATTTCAGGCTGTCAGTGTCTATCTGTCTGCCAACTCTGTTTCCAACAAAATCTGTATTGGTAAAGTAGTTGGTTATAATATGAAACTGTAAAGTTCAACAATCAATTTTGGCACATGCTATTGAGTATAACCTTGCTGCTGCTCCTCTAAAGGATGACATTTGGTTGTGATGAACATTGGGATTTACATGGAATAATTATTACTTGTGTTGTAATCACTAATGGATGGACTATGGTTTCGTCAAAAATGTAATATTTGTTAGGACTGTGTAATAAAGGTTTATGTTTGGGGTAATATATTACTTGTAATAGAGGCTCATTCCATTAACCTATTCATATAGGCAGACACAATAGATAATAATATAATAAAAAAGCGAAGTTTAATGCTGAGTTTAGTTTGGCAGAAAGATATATACACATAATGACGGGCCATTATGGAATTTCTAATGAAGTTTCTACAAAATCATGCTTTTTTTGTATTCCTGGTAAAGTATGGTTCGGATTGATGTTATATAATGGTCTATAATAATATAACATAGTCAACATAGTCATAAATGTCATTTGATATTGCATCTCATGTCATGTCAGAAAAAAATGACAGGTCCCATCCTAATTTTATTTCAGAGCTATCGTCGCGTCGTCATGCCAGCAGCAGCGGAGTAACTATAATATAATTAGTGTGATTTATGGGGAGTCATGTGATGATGATGCCCACACTGAAGCAGATTTAAGATTTAATTGATTCCCTGGACGTGTAAAATATTATTCCGAGTAAGGAAGGCTCATCATCAGTAGCACTCTGTCATGGCAAGTGAATGTGTGACATTACGTGAGCAAAATGCTAAAGATTGTGTATTTCACACTGCGGGCACATTTATACTAATGGGATGGCAAGATGAAAGTGCAAGTTCTCCACTTTCATGTAAATTCCGTGTCGCCTCTGGCTGGGGTATCAAACTCATTAAATCCGCAGGCACACGCTGCAGCAAAGCAACCCACGTACACAATTTGTAAGCATATACACCTTTAAACTTGGTAATTCAAATGAATGCACCATGTGACCAGTTTCTGGTTACAATCCACCAAGTTATAACCAGAAGCAACACGTTACTAATTAGACAACAAGGCTCTTCAAATAAAATAAAATATTTTCAACAAAATGCCCTAAAATGGTCCAAGTACAAAGGAAAACAGAAAAGGAGAGTCATGATGATGATGATGATATGATAGCAGAGTAGCAATAATGCTTTAGGACGTGAGCACACGCAAGAAGAGGCTTTGTCTCATGCCACGTTTTTTTTTTGAGACAGGACAGACAGGCATGTGACCAAAACGCCAGAAATAAGCCAGCCCGACAATCTCAGGAAATTTGTTGGGAAACCACACATGTCTCATGGAAAAACGTGGCAATGCTAATCCGAGCAAGAGAGAAATTCATCAAAGGCGAGCCCTGTCCCCTCAGTTTCTTCATAAAATATCGTCCTGGACCCAATCACCCTAATGAATCTCATGTACCGAGATTCTGGTAACTCCTCAACAACAATATGATGTTGTTGTCCGTATGTTTCTACATTCCACTAATTTGGCCAGAGTTCCCAAAGAGACACTCTCCAACGACCCCATAATTACCATGCATGGAATGACAATTAGGAAAGGTAAATTCCTAGGAATATTTCCACATACATACGAATATATAACAATATAGCCTGTCTACAGACAGGAGGAATAAAGTTATAGAGGGAAGAGATTTAAGAACACGTGTTCAAACACACTTTCTCATCGTGTGTCCAGGCCATCCCCTTAATTCCATCCAAGTAGTTCCTAACGGGATCAGGTTCTACATGTTTTTTTTTGTATATAACTGTACTTGTCACATCATGATCATCATCATTCTATACATGAATTAATGACCAAATAAGGATATAAAAAGGGTCGGAGTGAGCGAGTCTTTCACAGAATCAACTAGACTTGATGATGGATTTTTTCCCCAAGAGTTTTCTATTACAGGAGAGCATATTATTTGGTAGGGCATTAGTAGACAAATAATGGAGTTAGTTTGATGTTTAAAATGGTGTTGAGTTTTGGAGTAGGAGTAGTAGTTAGCTGGTACAAAACATCTTGCCTGTTTTACCACGCTGCTTCTGCTTGCTTTAGTCTTGACTCAAAGTGGAAATCATCATCACCACCACCACCGTCGTTAACGCACTCCACTTACTTATTTTCATGGAAGGACGATGAGCTACGTTCGTTACGTGAGACCGTTCGAGCCGCAAATGAGATGCTGCTGCTGTGTGTGACGACGAAGAAGTAGGCGTATTTTCTCTATCACAGTATATAAATTTATCTTTTACTAGTTGCAATTTGCCTCAGCCTCAGTTCCGTTTCATCAGGCTGACGTATATATGGGCTACCTATTATATGCGAGGCTGTGCTGTGATAATTGATTGCTTTTCTTGGAGAGTAGTAATAGTGAGTGGTGGTGGAGTGTCCACAAGAACCCGTAACGTAACTACGTAACGTGTGTACGTACGACGACGTTTATAATTTTCATCGTTTTTTGGTTCTATCTAAGTATCTATGTTCGTAGAAGAACACTATGACGCGGTCAGGTTTTTTTTGCCAGATTTTCTAACCATACTCTGAAATATCCTATTTCAATGCTAATCATCATTGTTACGCTCTGCTATAAGTATGTATGGTATGGTGTTTTCTTCCAAACATATGAACACTCAATTTGACAGAGTCAACTGTGTGTAGTCAATAATCTAGTTATTACCGGACATGTCATGGAAATTTGTCGACGACGACTCAAATGGATGCGGAAAGCTAGGATGGCAAGCTTTTTTCCACTAACTAATTCATCCGTTCTACAACTCTATTATAACTTATGCAAAAACTGGTTTCCTCTCCTCAGATAATCTCCGCTCCCCGATTGATCACACGCTCCGTGCTGATTGACTGTTGATGATCGAAGGGAATAATAAAAACAAAAAAGCGCTCTGACCATGGCACAAGGCACGAAAACCACCTTAAATACCAATCAACCATCTCTAACTCGCTTCCTGTGTTCGTGAGTGTGTGGTGGTGATGGTGGCGGAAGGAAGGCGGAAAAAAGGAGGTAGTTTTTACTGCGCTGCTGGAACGCAAATTTGGCGATTCAAATGGTATTCCGCTATTTCCGTGTGTTTCCATCCATCACTTCCCAATTTCCACTCCATTACCCCTCCAGCCATTATTTGGGAAGCAAGCAAATTGATGAAACGGGGAATTACGTCCGTTTGTTTGAGTCGCTCCAACTTTCGAATGGGGCAATTCAATTTCTTTCCTCCACCTCTCTCCAAGGCTGCGTAACAGGCATTTTTTTTCTCTCTCCAGATCCCAATGTTCGAGTCGGAGGGATAGCTCATTAAATTTGAGAAGCGCAGAGTTGGATTTGTGATCATTCCCCCTAGCTAGCTTCCGTGTTTGCTTACATCCTTTGAAATATAATTTAAGGTCTTGTTACATGCTCATCATCATCATCATCATTCACCAAGTCGATATTATTATACAAGTTTATCAACTCGGGGCTGACTCGGCGGTCGGTCACTCAAACATCATCAGCGACAAGTACGAGGGAGCGAGCGTATATAAGTATAGCATAGCACATAATATGTCTTTATATTTATGCTCGTACTATCAGCCCCTTTCTCGAATAACCGTGGCCTTCTCGCTTCACTTCATGACCACAAACTGATTTTTTCCCCTTTTCTTGTTTTCCCCCTCGACAGGACTGCAGTGGATTATATATATATTCGTAACCCATAATACATGTGGGTCACAGTTCCCCAGAGAAATTCCATGCATGCAGGACAAGGTAACTGTGACAATAAAATTATCCGATTTCCCAAACTCTATTATGTCTTCAAGTTTCGCTCACGTGCAGTTTCGACCGACGTTCATTCTTCTTTTTTTGCGCACTACTACATTCTTCTTCCCAGGATATCAGGCGATATTCCAATTGTCTCCATGTGGAACACTTGTCATCATACAATTCTACTTATTTAGTACAATTGGACAGAAAAGCTCATATCCGGACTATTTTTTTTTCCATGAGCTGTGCCTCCTCCTCCTCCGCTCCGCTAGCTTTTAATACAAATACGTAAAAAAAATACCCATAGTGGCGGCAACTAATATTTCCTTCCTATCCATAGCTCATTTCGTATAAATCACTCGGCATTAGTATCATCATTTTCTTCTACATCACGCTATACCATCACTAGAGGAACTCCCGAGCTGGTATATATCCCAATAAAAAACTAGGTTTAATGGCTTAATGGACTCAGAAAAGAGTGACATTCTACGGTGGTGGTGGTGGTGGTACTGGTATCTAATACCGAAAAAAAAAATTCGTATCAACAAGCCAATTCATGGAATACATACGGAGCGGGGAGGGATATGGAGGTAGGGCAAAAAACATAATGGAGTTTCAAGGTAGATAGCAATAAGGCTTTCGGTTGAATGAACTCCTTTCTCCTCCGCGCGTTCCCTACTTCGTTCCCCTTAAATAAAAAAGTAAGTATATAGCGTGATACAGCGATGCGATGGACGTGAAAGTGGATGGGATGGAGGGGAACTGCACAGACTGCGTGTTTTCGTGGCTTTCTCGAAAGAAAAGAAAAGGTAAGATGCAATATAATAATAATAAGGATCGTGGTGTGGAGGTATATACAACAACCGCCCGGTGGAAACCCCACTGCATAGGAATGTTTTAGTCAGGTGTATGAATACTACATGAGTGACTAGTGTACACGCATAAATCACCAGTTTTTTTAATATATTTTTTGCCAGTCATATGAGAGAAAAGTCTGGTTGTGGGGACGAGGGACTCACACGCTTCCAGCCAAGTCTCCATATAATATATCTGCTTTGCACTATAATTCAACCTTAGCTAACTTATAATATACGTATTATTATTACTTAATTACTTTTGGAACAAAGTGCAGTGAGCGGGTATGCTAGTGGGGGAACACAATTAACTCATCTTAATTTCAGCCTTCCGTGGAAATTTCTTTTTAAAACTCTGAAACGACTTCCGATAAGCCGGGTTGTTGCATGAGGACGCTCCGCTTAATTATTTGAAGGTTATATGCATAACAACATGTCGTAGTAGCGAAGCACACAACAGCACATTGGCTCTTCTGATTTTCCTCATGTGCCACCAAATATCCCTCCCCGGAGCTATAGGTGTTTCGCAGAAATGGTAATCAACTGTTTAGCAAATGTTTATGAAAGGGGAAAAAAAAGAAAAATGGGCTTATTCCAGTTTGCAGCATTATTATTGCTTGCTCAATCTCTTCCAAAACAAGTTTTTCATTCCATGGTCATCGGTCAGGAGAGTAGAAGAAAAAAAAATTGCTGAGCATTTTTCTGCAACTCATGAGCAATTGTGCTGCTGCTGTATTAAGGTATGACCATATTTTTTTCCACCGGCTCTCACGCTCAGTCAATAAAGTTAGTTTGCCTTGTTTCAGCGAAAAAAAATATGCTGCCCATATATATTCCAGTGGTAAATAAGCCTGGCTGGACATGGATTCGCCTTTTAAAAACGGTCTACTCTACTCTACTCCCTGGGGAATGCATATTGCTTGTATGTTTGTTACCTGTCAGCATATACATGTTTTCCTCTCTGTGTCGCACAATATCCAACTTTTGCATTTAACTTTTCCATTCAGTTCATGACAAGAGGTTGCTCACGGCATGCATTCTCGCATTTTGTTTTGTGTTGTGTTGTCTACTCCAAAAAGTATTTTTACGTGCTATCACGTACATTTTAGAATGTGCCCATGGACATTGAATCTCTGGACACAATTTTTTTTTCTTCTCAAAAAATAACAACTCTTCGTGCTTAAAACTCGAATTTTGTTGTGAGTTTTGGTTTTCCGTGTGTATGTAACCCACCAAAAACCAATGATATTCGGGGTGGAATTTTATGGCAGCAGTCTAGTTGTGTATATAAATTTGTTAAGCTTATCTAATCGGATTTTAACGGTTTCAAACCATTTACGTATATTATATCACCCTGCTGCTGCTGCTGCTGCTGCCACAAGAAGTGAGTGAGTGCACCCTGCAGTGTTTTTCCCCGTCTCTCAAGTTTTAATCAACTGATGCAGTGGCTATAGTAGTTATTTGTGTGATACTCGACCATACCGTAGTGTTCTTTTAAACAATAAACTAAACTTGCTCAAAAAGTAGTATCAAGTATTTCGCATTTTGGTGTTGGTGTTGTTGGTTGGTTGTCTACCACAATATATATATTATATATATATTATTTTGAATGTGAGCAAATTACTTTTTTTGGGGGGATTTTGCATTAAACTTAAATTTCCTCAGCTCTCCTATAAATCCCACAAGAGTGAATAAACACGCGGTGGTTCAAAAGCCTGAGCCCGTTACGCCACATTTCATTACCTAAATAAAATTCCATTGCACATTATTGAAATCCGAAAACACAAAATTTTATCTCAGAATGCAAAAACTACTTGACTGCAATTTTCATCCTTGAGCATTGCCGTTGCCGACCATTCTTCTATGGTAAGTGAAAAAAAATGAAACATTTAAACGGAATTGTTTAACGGAGTGTGTGGTAGGAACGCAAAGGAAGGTTCCCTGAAAATCACTTTTGATTTGAGTGCCTCCTCCCAACTTTTACTGTGGTCTCTAACTTCATTCTCCCTTTGGATATCGTACAAATATTTGCAAAAATTCTCGTAAAATAAGGCTTGAACCTATATAGAGACTTATTTTTGTTGTGGACTCTGAATTTGGATGGACTACTTATATATATATATATATACTACTACGTTACTTCGATGATAATATTCCATGTTGGGGAATGGATGGAAACAACAATTTCGTTGTATTCCTTTTACTGACCATTGACACGCCATGGTGGCTGTGGCTAGTGTATTTAACGAGAACGAATGACCGTATAGTCAAAACGCGTTCAAGTTCATGGATAGGGAATACATATATGCATGGTGTTGTTTTTTTTACTGTATGATCACACACGATTACAATTTTTTCCCACTTTCATATCTATGCGCAGTCTCTACCACTCCACACTAATTATCCAGGGCGGTTTATGGATTGCATTGGATTACATGAGCGAATAAGCCAGTAGTAACAATAGAGTTTACTGCTTTTCGAGTTACAATACAACTTGAGATGTAAATGGAGTGGTGGCGGTGGTGGTGGTTGAGAGAACGAAAATTTCAACATATATATATATATTCGTTGTGAAAATAATATCATGTGGCTTTCAACCATCATCATCTTGGTGTGATCATCACTCTTCTGTAATTCGATAGTCAATGGGCATTTTAGCCTCAGAGTGGAGTAGCCACGACGATGGAAGTGATGATGCTGATGATCATAAAGGAATTTGAAATGTGGAGTAGTAGACGACGGTGTGTTTCAGAGTTTCCCTTGCCCAACAAAAACGACTGAAATTCTCACTGACAGAGAGCTACTACTACTGCTACTCTGCTATTCCCGTCATAACATTTTGCGGTATGTATCGACTATATCGACTCTAGGTAATTTTACTCGTGTTTAGTCACAGTACTATCGTGAGAGATATAGAGAGGTAGATATATTACTACTACGGACCGTCTATAAAAACATTCCTTATTATGCCTAGACACATTTCCATTTTCCTGTAAATATTTAGCTTTGTAGGTATAATTTCATGCGTTTTGTACGTGTTGAAATATTAAATGAGATAATAGAGACTCATAATTTCATTTGCCTTCATAATTATTACTTCCAATTTTGGAGGAAATTTCTGCTGAAAATTTAATTCCTCGTAGTGTTTACCTGACTGTCAATAAGAAGCGGTGAAGTGCGTTTTTGAAACTATTCCCATGTGTTTTCCATCAATAATTGAATTTTTTTGACACAAGTGCTTGTTGTTATATGAATATTGCATAGGGTATTATCTATTACTAGGGTTATGGTTATTACGACATTTATAATATTATTTTGTGTCTCCTTCAAGGCTATCACCTTGAAACAGTTTTTACTACGTGTTGTCTGGGTTTTTTACCGGAAAGTGGTTTCATCATCACTCTGCCAATAATATTCTCTGCAAACGGCAATTCACTCACAACATCAGTAGTATTATCCGGAAGTCACGCTCAGAGTGTTTGATCGCTAACGACCTTTAACTCACGTAAGCTCGCGAGGGGGTATCTTTGCAGGAAAACAGGCAAGTTTTTAGTAGAGAGAGAGAGAGAGAGGCCGAGAGAGCACTTTAAATAATTCAACAAACTTTATATATTCTTTCTCCCATAATGATCTCTGGAGGCGGCAGGGAATTTTGCACTTGAAGTCGACTTTACTCCCCTTGTCACTCCTCGGCTCTTTGTAGAAGCGAGCAAGTTATTCAATCACTTTGGATTTTTTTTTCTTCTTCTCGCTACCTCCACCACACCAAATAGGATGACTGACAGTGTTCTATATTTTTTATGAGATAATAATAAAATATACATGCATACGGTGGTGTATTTTTATAAAGGTTGCATTGCAATTGCAAGCAAGCGGTTCAATCTATATTCCAGAAAAGTTTAGAGACCTTTCCATCCATATTCTTGTTGGGGTGCTATGCTGGGGAGGAAGGTGATAGCACGTTCCACGAATTTTGTACGAATTGGAGTGGATCCTAAGTGGAAAACCTGGCGTTAGTCGAGTTCAAGGCGTTTACAATACGCTCAGAAAACAATAGGGAAACGTGAATTCCATTTTGAAAAAAAGAAGAACAAGAACAAAAGCCAGAATGCTTCGGTTTTTGTCTGACTGAACCGATCCAACATCACACAGAACGGCCATTACCCGGGCCACCCCCCAAAAAAACTAAACTTTCATTTATTGTTTGTTGCAGCTTTTTCGCCTTTTCCCTTGTTTCGCGTATATTTTTTTGTAAAGTAAATCCCTCTAACCCCGTTTAGAAATTCATGAAACAGGAATGTAAACCGAAAAGGCATTCATATACACAGAGTCACAACATTATTACATCAACTAGAAACTTTTGTGAGACGAGTGTGTTCTACTACTATAGAGTAATGAGTAGCAAAGTAGAATTTTTTTATAGGGCTCTCCTCTCCCTCCCTGTTTATTTCCCAATTTGAGGATCAGTCAGCCATCTCATCTCATTCACAAACTCCTTTCGACTTTGACGTAGCAGAGAGGTGAAGTGAGAGCCAGTCTGTGCTAGCGAGATGATGATTGCGATTGCTCTGCTTGTTTTGTAAGTAGTTGCACTTTATTTCGCGTTTCTTCACTCACTCCAGGAAAATAATAATATAGGGTAAGGGCGTAAGGGAAGGAGAAATATGAAATATGAATTGGTAGTAGTAGTAGTAACACGGTAATAAGGTCACCTGCTCTACTTATTTATTCATAAATCGTAGATTGGAAGTGTAACGCAATCAAAAGTCGAGGATATACCCTGAAAAAAATTGTATGATAATTTCCTCCGTCAAAAAACGGGGGTGGGGGGGGGGCACCATGCACCACCACACCACGATACAACTCACAACATTTTTTTACAACAATTTTCTTATTCAGATTGGGATTAGCATTGACACTCAAAATTTGCAAGAAAGGGAGCCACCCCAGGTGGGGACGTGCGAATAGCGAAAACCAAAGAGATCTCATTTTTTTCTGTACTCGTAATAATATGGTCATGATTCTATTTTGCATGGGCGTCATACACCTCTCCATCTAAAAAAAACCATTTTTTTCTTCTTCTCTTTTCAGACATCTTTTTTTCTTCTCCACTCATCCCCATTGTATTATCCTTACAATATTTTGGTTGATGCTGTGAAGAAACCAGGAATTGTAGGTAAGTTTGTAAGCAAACCTCAATAAAAAAAACAATTGGTAGCTGATCATGTCGTCATGTACCAAAAGTGACTATAATATTTACTCTTCAGCAGGAGAGTAAGAAGAAGAAGAATAAGAAGAAAAAGGACAGGACAAAAGCAGAAATCTTTAAGACGAACCCAATATCATCAAGCCATAGTAGCCCAGCTCCGAAGCTCACACAGTTCTTTTTAGGAAGCCTCATCATCACCAACCATCATCATCATCATCGTCAATTCTTCTCAACCGCTGGCTTTGCTGCTCCTCTTAAACTGGCTGTATATTCCCTACAGTTTATTTTTCGCCAAGAAGAAGAGTGGCATTGCATTGCATTGCTATTGCTGTGTGCTCTTCTGCTGTCCCACTGTTACTTCACATTTCACAAGTACAAGTCACCACAAAAGCGAAGCATTGAGCAAGTCTATTTTAGTAGACCGTCGTCGTCGTCGTCGTCGTCGTCGTTTTCGCCGTCGTTTTCGCCGTCCTGCTATACACACAGATTAAATAGTAGTCATCATATGTGTATGGGATAATATTGGAGTAGTTTGGATTGGACGAGTGTGCTGTGTAGTATGGAGTGTGTGAACAAGTTGTAATGTGTGCTCCATCCAAATATTCCAACAAATCCAACAACTCCTCTCGCTCGCTCCTCATATCTTCTTCCATCACAATATATTCTGGAGAACTTTTTCAACTAATATTTGCCGCAGTCAGAGTGAGAGCTCAGTCAGTCAGTCACTCGCTACGAGCTTGATCGGTGGTGGTAAAAAGCAGCAGCCTCGCGTGCACGACGCATACCCACACAGACGTCATTATTATTACCTACAATATATATATAAAAGAAAAAAGTCCATGAGTTCTGATCAATTTCTTTCCCGTTTCCTATGCTAATATGTACTTCAGATAAAAAACGTCAGAGTTGAGCACAACTAAAAAAAACTAGTGAGAAAAATATAAGAAGTATTTGTTGTTTTTTTTTCCTGTGTGTGGAACAAAAATACATTGTTTGACATTGTGGACTTGTGTGGTGGAACACAGTTTTTGCATAGGTGCAGTTAGCAGGAACTCTGGTTCATACAATAATATTTTCTATTTTTTTTTGTGAAAAGAGTGATAATTAGTTTTATTACTCCGAAATAGGAGGAAGTAATAATACGTACTTTGAGAAAAAAACCGGTTAAAGTGCTGCTACTACTACATAAACTGATGATGATGATGGTTTCAGATCAAAGTATTTCGCATTTCAAATCCCTGTGAAACACACTTAATCTCTATACCTACGTACGTGTGAGAAAATTGTCTAGTTCACGGAACAATAGAAGTGCTAGCTAAATCCGTGTCCAGAGAGAGAGAGATCCCTCTCACTTGATTAACATATGTATATTTTTGTTTTCTTGATATGATAACAGAGCCTAACGACGCAGAAAGTAGTGACTTTTGATTTTAAGAAATTCGTTCGTTCGTTCGTTCGTTCGTGACTCACATGAACTCCATTTCGCAAAATCGTCTTGGCACAAATCTATTTAGGATTTCCTCTGAAAATGAGTGAGTGCTCCTGGAACTGGAAGTCGTGTATAATAATATGGGGACTCATCCCAATCTAGCAACACGCCTCCCTCATCATATAATATCCATCCAGTTTTAAACGAGTCCCACAGCAGCGTCATCACATCATCAAAACAAAACATTATATATTTTTTCTTCTGAAAACTAGTACTCCCGACAGACAAACATTTTTTGTCTCTCTCTCTCTCTCTCACTCCGTTTTTTGCAACATCAATTTCTGCAAATAAAGTGGAAAATCATTCAAAGATGGGGCATTTTGTGAGAGAATGGAAACATTTTGTTCTCACAACACTCTTCATCACCATGTCCTGCTTGAGCACATCCGTTCAAGCAGTGGCAGCAGCGTCAGAGTGGCCGCTGGGTTTACCTGACGAGTACACCACGGCTTGGCTTAATATCACCTACAAAAGTAGAAATGGGTCTCTAGTCACTGAGAAATCACAGGTGAGTACAAAAAATAAAACTCAAACCCTTGTGTTGCAGCCTATTATTAGGCACTGCGTGCTTTATGATTGTACATTTGGTCATTACAATTATTTTCCAGTTTTTTGTTGACTATTTCGCTTTTAACGTTTTCATAAGTTTGTTAAATCATGATTTCGATATCACTGCCAGGCAACGGGAGGACTGATGAGCAATATGAAAAGATTTAATTGAGGCTCAGATGAGCATCATCATTAGAAATGTCCAGTCACCAGTGCGGTCTTTTGTTTTTGTGTTTGTTTGTGTGGTACTCCCCCATCACATGTTTCTACTAATATCATTATTACGTATGCTACTACCCTACCGTCGTGTCCGTGTTAATTTCCACTCCGCTCTCTGGAATCATATATATATATTCATCATTCCATTCCATTCACTACTTGTCTGTTCCGCGTGATATGGTGGTGGTTAGAGTTCCCTGGACAAGATAGACCCACCACCACCACCACCACCACCACTTGCACGGTAGAGTGGAAACTAGACTAGAATAGGGAAGTAACACAACACACAGAGTAATCAATTAAGACTTGGTGGAATAACAAGAGTTTCCTAGAGGGGAAAAAATCACATTGCGTTTTACTTTGTGGGAGAGAGAGGAGAGGATAGAGAGAGGATGTTTGTATGGATGGATAAAACTCACAATCAATCCATTCATTTTTTCGTCTTCATACTTCATATACTGCTGCAAATTGTTTTTCCTACCCTGATTCCCCAACTACCGTTTGTGTAACATATTTTGGTGTCCGTCATATGTCATCTGTCGTGGAGCCCACACATGTATACATCCCTTTTGTTTGGGTTTCTTTCTCTGTTAGCCTGATAGCCCAGTTTAGCCAAAACGATATGACTAGATATTTACTTATTATGTTACTACGTACCATCATGTCATATCGACTGGCTGGATACATGTTTTTTTTGTTAGGCACAACAAGACAAACAAAAACAAAAATGATACTTGTAATAATAAAAAAATGCGATATATGCCCAACAATTTTTGGCTTGTGCCGGATCAGCATTAATAAATATCTCGCAGGCAGATGCGCTATATGTAATATGACTATATCAGCAGAATTGAGATTTGGAGTGACTTTTATAAGACTTAATGTGATCACATTTATATGAGGATTTGAAATGCGTTTAAATGCGAATTACATGTTTACCCTCCTCATCAAAGTCATAATATAGCAGTCACGGATCACGGACCATGACCGTGTGCTCGCACACACACGCACCAAATCATTCCAAATTTAGATTTGTCTGATAATGTATATATACAAAACATTATATACCTATGTTCTCTGACTCTCGATCTTGTTTCTTTTCTTTTTTTTCATTCTGTGCTTGGAAGGGAAAAGAATGTTGGAAGAGGTGAACCGGAATTAACACATGATGATGATGGTGATTCACATGGAATCATGTTAACATATACTTAACTAGCTTTTTTAACACTGTTTCAGAGAGAGTTGAGAGTTCCATCCTGGCTTCTTCGTTTTCATGCCTTCTCTCACATTTTTTTTCGTCGTGCTCTTCTCATGCATAAATATTGAGAACATAGGCTTGTCTGTGTTGTGGAACAGTTTTGTTGACAACTGGGAAAGAAGAAGAAGGAGCTTATTGGTATTCTCAGTTGGGAATCACAGTCAAATACGCTGCTCTAGTGCTCTCTTTGGTAATGAAAAAAAACGCATTATTTTTTTATTGTGTACTTTGCACCATCATCGCGGGACTTATCTGTGGTGCATACAATTTTGCGGCCTTGTTTTCCCATGGGCTTCAGATACCAGAAAAAAGCCTGAACTACCCATTTGTCGTCACGTCAAAAATCATTCCGGAGCTGATGTTGACTTTTTTTCTTCGTCCTAATTCCGCCTCGCATACATTTTTGTTTTTTATCAGGGAACTGCATTTACAACAACTGGATTTGCTGGATTAATTGGCGAAAGATAATCTGATGATATGGTGAAGAAATGCGTAATTTTTTTTCTTTTTACATAATATTATTCCTCTATTTCTCATACAATATCCTCCGGGAGCTTCATTTGGAGCTGAATGAATAAAAACGTGGTAGTAATAGTAAGTAAGTAGGTGGCTAGGTGTTCACACTTCATTTTATTTCATCCCCATTTTTCCTTTCATTTTTAGCGAGCGAGACACGTGTTGTTCTTGAAGTCTTGAGATTTTTAGTGAAGCCGTCGTTGAAGGAGAGAATGAATATTATAATATACACTACTGTTTTGTAGATAAAAAAAGAAGAAAAACTGTCGTCATGTCACGTCATGTCAATATATATTATCCCTCTGATGTTACAAGAACGTCAGGATGGCGGCGGAGTGAGTGTGTGCAGCGTTTTGTTTTTTATTTAATATTCCATATTATCGCTTTCCAGCTAGCATTTTCGCTGGTGACATAACATTAAAATATGGGATTGACTTTTTGGTAACAAAAGTAGCATAAATTTAGAACGTTTAATAGAGCAAAGATGACATTGGAGTAAAAGCCTAATTTTTCATGATTTTGTCAAGTGTCAAAATCCCATTTTGCAATTTTCGTACGCAACATTATTCTCTCTAAACCATTGTCGTGATTAATGTGAAACTTTTGTTAACCACGGGGCACTGAATGCCCCACTTGTCTTGTTCTCCACCACCATAATGGGCTTCACGTCTGGTTACAAAATTATGTAATGGGAAAAATCACGTTGAACTATCCCCTCTTCTCCTGCTCATCTATGATTTGATTCATGGCCACGACAAAGACATACAACATAATATTGCATATGAAAAAAGGAAAAAAAGAAGGTTTTACGTGGTTGTGGTGTATATTGGTAAATGGCTTGCAGTTGTTGCAGTAGAACACATGTGCTTCTCGTCGTACCGTGTACAACTTCCATTTTTACATAAATAAAATGAGGAATAATAATAATTACACGAACTCTCTAGTTCATGGCCACCAGCGAATATGTGGGAAACTGTAGAGGATGATAATAATAGTTTAGCCAAACACTACTCCTGCTCATATATGTATACATACATTATACACTCCTGTGTCGAAAGGGAATTCTAAAAGTTACCACCGCCGTCTCTACATATGCATAGGTAGGTAAATGGGAAGTTCGAATGGACTTTTGTTTATATTTTCAAGAGGCTATAACAGTAGCCATCCTTCCTTACTCACGCTCACCACCACCACAATCAGACAGAATCAGTCAGATGCAACCTCTTCTGCTGGAATGGAAACGCATGGCTCGTTATAGAAAACGTTAATATGAATACTAAATAATTCTTCAGTCTTCACTAACTATAAATGTACGTGAGTCTACATCAACAAAACCAAATTCACAACAGCAAATAGCAGCAAGTGAATTGCTATATCCTTCCACCACAACGCAACACCACCACCACCACCATTTCTGCATAATCTTGTATTAATATCGTATGCACATTAACCAGTCAACCTTTGTTCTTGTAGAAGATGTATGAATACCCCGTCACGCAACATACTGTCCAAAAAGAAAAAAAAATTGGGATCGTGCGTAAACTCAATCGCGCTCTGTGGTATATTTGCAGTAGTATTCGTCTGTTGGTTTGGTGATGTCATCTGTATAGCCATTTCATATTGGTATGGTTAGAAATCAGAAAAAAAGGAAGAATCACAGTACTCATCATGAAAAATGGCCATTGCACACAAAGTCACCACCACAAAGTAGTGTGTTTTGATTTTTGGCATAACCTTGAGTCAGAGCTTGCCTTCCTTCATCAAGCGAGAGGGATCCATGTCCATTTAGCTTGTTTTGTTTGTCGTAATATGAGATTATACTTACACTGCTTCTACGTAGTCCAATTCTTGTTTATTGCCAAAATCTATTTTGTTCCTTTATGACAGTGTTATAGAGATGGATTGGATGGATCAGTATGCATGAATCAACATTAGCCACGCATGGGCTACTACTCTCTTCATATATTATATATTTTTTGTCTCATCCATCCAGCAGGCTACAAAATTATGATTAGAATAATGTGATAAATGTAAAGTGGCACAATGATCTATTCTACTATACTTACCTACCTATATTATTATTATTCTTATAATAATCACGTGGCTACCATTCGAGAAACCTTTTTTTTTTATCAGAGGCTTGCATGCTGCCGGTTTTTCTGATAGTGAGGCTCTTTGATAATCTTGAAGAAACACACCTTCTCGACGTCGTCGTCGTCGTCAACATCGTGATATCACCTCTCTTTAAAAAAAATAATTTTGATGAGCATTTTTTTCATCAATACGTCCACAGCGCAACGTGTAAGCCCGAGCCCGATCCATGAAATATTTAAATTCACGGTTGGCTACACGCCGTGTGTGACGAAGCATATATATACCTATATATATATGTTCTCCCAAAGTAATAGTAATAACCTGTAAGTATGCATATCTGCTGCAGGCTTATTTGAAATCCATGTAAATATGAAATGCTGTTCCAAGAGAGATTCCTCCATCAATCATGTAGCCCCTATCCATCAGCTCAGCTTCCACTGTATTTAATCCAAAGTCGAACTGATTGCGACTAGTATACCTAGCTATCGTGTATAGCAGTAGTAAACCCAACTGCGTAAAAAAAGTCCGTCCTGCTCCCGTCAGCCACCCTACAAAGCTCATCCAGTTTCGATTTTAGATTTCAAGATAAAATGGTAATGGAAAATATCCAATATTATTCTGTATCTCGCTTTCTGGCTAAAACAGAATAGGATGAAATGTAGTGACCCTTATAAGCGGAGCTTTGAGCGGAGAAGAAGCTCCCCGGCTGGAGCTGATTTAAAATTAAGCTCACTTGAAATGAGTCTCTTTGTGTGTAGCAGGCTGAGCACGAGGAGAGTTAAAGTTGGAGACGAATATTAATGATTTATTCTCCAAACTCCGGACGTGCATAGGCAAAGAGGTTTCCCATCCTCTCCAAGATTTTCCCCACAAGATCCAGTAATTTAGGAGGAGGAGGAGAAATATGAATATCTCCCCTCTCTAACATTATTATCTAGTCCACCGGCAATATATTGGGGAGCCACGATAATTTCAGTTTGTGAGATACCTGATGGTAATCTGTACAAAAAAAACTGACATAGAGGATTGCTGGTTCTAATCCTATTTTGGAATTCATGTCACACACATGTGAGATTTAATACATGAGGTAGGACGAGCAAACTTGCAAAAATACATGTTCTCTCTCTCATATGCAGAGATTGCATCTTCCTGGTACACCAAAAGTCCTTTTGTGAAGAAGCATGGAAAATATCCGCATTGCTGGTGCCAAACACGTTTTCTTATTATCATTCCCATTTGCTGCGCTACAAAGAGAGACGGCGAAATTATAAAGGTGTTCCGTTGAGGTGGATACGTTACGCACGCATGAAGCATGTACTACTCTCATACTCACTCATAACTAGCACGACAACATAATTCAGCAACAACAACACTGGATACAACTTCTTTTTTTTTATTTTCGCTCCCTCCATCCATGTTTACTACTACTACTACTCTATATTGCAACATTCGCAAAAGGTGATTAATGCGAAAAGAAATGGCAACAAAAAGTTGCTCAGGTTGGATTAATTTTTGCAGAGCAAATACTACAACATGCTGATAATCCTATGAGCTGCAGACCTGTGCACCTACTACCTCTCCTGCTTCCACTTGGAAGACTCTCAAAACAAAGAGATTTTTATGTAGTGACACTTGGTGCAGCAACTTGTGAGTTCATGGCTGGCATGGCTCATGGCACTACTCGGAAAGCAACAAGACTAATAATAAATTACAACTCGCTCAAGTTTATTATGAACTGTTCTTTCTTCTTTGCTTGCTATATTACCATATTTATGTGAATTTGCTTTTTGCTCATTTAAATTAGGACTCTCCACATAAATTATCCTTTAGTCAAGTCTCTAAAAGGGAATTAGAGGAGTAGCCAAGCAATTGTTTCCTTATTGACATTCTCCCTCTTCTTCCCCCTTCTGGGATAAAATAAGTAATGCACTCACTAAGCAATTTGCTTCTGGACATTGGGAGTTTCTTTTTAGCCCATGACGTACCTCTTATATATTGTATAAACAAAATGATAAAATGTGTCAAAAATGTATATATTTTTGTCTTGTTTTTTGTTTCAGTCTGGACGATATGGGAAAGGGGGAAAGGTCGCTTCAGTGAGCGGGGTTGTCGTCCATATCAAATCCAGTAAGAATGGAACAATCAATCATTTCGGTTGTGAGCCAATTATCAGCGAAATTCCAAACGAGGACTGGATCGCTTTGGTTAGGCGAGGAATGTAAGTTTCCGGGTGATCTATGGTGATCATCATCATTAACCCCACATACCTATGTACATTCTGTCATCATCCAATTATCGTATGATTTTCGTGAACCTCCTCTTTGCTTACCGGATGTGCTTGTGTTTTATATTTTATTGGCACAGGTGTGATTTCGATTTAAAGCTGGAGCACGCCTACGCCATGAAGGCAGTGGGAATGATTGTTTACGACAGGGAAGAGAGTGATACCTTGGAAGATATGAAACTTTCGGCGACCTGTAAGAGCCTAATTTACACAAAAAATACTATGATTAAATATGAATACTTTATACACATTGACACACATGAACCATAGGTTGTATTATGGCAAGAAGCATGAAGAAATAGGTTTACACTTTTCTATACTCTCTCCCATCATCATCCTCATCGATCCTTTTTTGTAGTTTGGTAGGATGCCACATCACAAGTCTCCTTTGTACCCTTTCAATCTGTCACCCCGTACTGTGTACGTTGTTGTACGCTATGACTTGACACAAAACCGACATGAAACGCAAAAAGTCTCTTAAGCAAATATTGGAAAATCAATGCGGATAAACACACACAGAGTTTCATATAATACACATGTCTAACTCAACAAGAACACTCACTCCTCCGCAACACAAAACTCCGATTTTCCATCTACAATTGAATATCCTCTGTTTGAACATGTAATTGCTCCATTTTGTAGATCCAATCCCTGGCGTTTTCACATATAAATCGAGAGGCGAACGGATTGCCAACATTTCAGATGGAGGTACCCGGGTGGAAATGCATATCATGGTTGGAGAAGTCTGCTCCCGTCCGTACAGTAGCATCAATCGGTACAGAAAAAAAAATTGTTTTCTTGCCTGCTTTGTTTTTTCTCATGGATCGCACAAAAATCATATTTAATACCCTACACCTGTCCTCCCCAGATGACTTATCAATCTCGCCTTTTCACAGTTCCTCATTTCCACTAAAACACAATCCATTAGGTGCAAATCGAACTGGGAACTTGTGAGTGTAATGGCTTTCTCCTCATTTCCCTTTCTTTTCTTGTTTTTTTTTCCTTTATCAAATTTCCTCGCTTTTCATTTCTATTGTTCTCCCGTTGGAAAATCGGATTTCCTTTCAATTTCTCGCTTCACCTCCAATCAAAACTATTCCAAAGATGATTTCAAATGTCAACAATAAAAAGCTATGGGGTTTGTGCCCCATTCCCTCCAATTTCCTCCGGATTCCCAGAAAAATGATTTCGATATTCGAATCCAGTTTGAATCTCCATTTCCACTCCTCATTAAATCTAACAAACTACGCCCGAAAAGTGCAAATAAGAGGCAACGAACGTGTCGAACAAACCTGGAGTAGCAAGCAAGGCTCTTCTGCTCTGTTCTGTTCTGTTTAGACATCCAATTAGTTTCTCATTTGCCATGGGAAGCTCCAAGAAATCGAGTCACTGTTCGCTCTTTCCCTTTTTTGCCACACAAGAAGGAGGAATGAATGACTTTTCCCCATAGTTACAAAGAGAAAAGGTTTTATTTCCAAAGAATGAGCAAAAGTGTCAACACATCCCGTTTTTCGTTGGAGAGAGAAAGAGCTCGCTTCTCACAATTGTTAAAAAACAAGTTGCTTAACTTTGTTCCCAGTTTTGTCCTATTCTCTCAAGGTACACACGAAATGCTTGAGGATGCAAGACTGCGAGATGAGGTTTATTGCTACAAGGCATCATCTCATTCTATCTATTCTTTATACTTTTTCTGCTCGATGGTGAAAGGTTCTTTTACTCTCCCCCCCCCTCTCTCTCTCTGGACGGATCTCTCTCACTCATATTTGCACAACTTTTCCTAAACATTATTAGTGCCATTACCCTCTGGAGTGGAGAGTGGTGCCGAGTGCCTTCCGCCTTGTTTATTTTTTGTTATACAATGCAAACAGCCCAGGTGAGCTGGATGGATCTCTCTGTATTGGTAACTGAAATATGGAAAGATTACATGCATGGGCACACGTCATGGAAAAATATTGCCGTTTCAGTCCTCCCCTCGTCACTACTGTTGCACTTATTCCCCGCAGTTTTGTCTGCTGCACTCACTCAGGATTCATTGGAAACTATTGAAAACATTTTCCATGAATGCAATAATTGGTTTGTTAGACATCCACTATCAGTAAGTTTTCAGTAAAGCTTAGATTATATGATTTTTTTAAAACCTGGAGAAAAGTTTTGTCGCTTCACTCAGAAAAAAATAGAAAGGCTTAAGTATATTCTTCGGCCTTAGGTGCAGCGGTTGACGGAGTAAAAGTTTTTTTGGGGTAAACAGGAAGGAAGCTGAGTGAAAAAAGAAGTAAAAGTTGTGAGGTGATGTATATCCAGTGGCTCCACGACAGTTGGGTGAATGTTCGATCGATGCCCGTTTTGCACCAGATTTGTTGCACAGAGGCTGGCAATCCAGGGAACGCGAGGTGGGGTATTGTGGTAACTACATTAAAAAGGTGGAACATGCCGTGTTCACCACGGGGAATGGAAACTTTGCGTAATTATTGTTATACACGCGGAGGTCCAAGTAAAGTGGAAAGGGAAAGTTTTGTGACAGGTGGAATTCGGAACGAATTATCCATAGTTGGAAACTTGGGAAATGTTGTTGCTTTCTCCGGGAGCGGAGAGTGAGCGGAAGAAGTTGAATTGCCCGAAATTGAAAAATTTGCTGTAGAGTATTAATGGGGAGTTCAGAGTAATGCTTTTGAGGACGAAAACGAGAGATTCTTTCAAAAGGCTTTTCTGGGGGAAAAGATGGTCATCATTCATCTGCGTGCCATAAAATGTATTTATAGTATTCTTGACGATTTTTTTGCCATTTTAAAATGACTTTTTGTGAGTCCAGTTATCACTGAACTTGATAATGAGAATAAACTGGAGGTTGGTTGGTTGGTGGCTAGTTCATGGAAAAACCTTCAACTTTGCCTACTCCACGATTCTTAAATGACCCCGCACCTGCTCTCATTGTCAGTTATCGGACATGCGACATCCAACTAAAACATTTTACATAAAAATATATTTATGACACTTTTGAGAAGGCAATCAAAATAATTCTGTCAATGAGGCAATTACTCATCTTGAATATATCTTTATTATCGATTCCGTGACGGAATGAAAGTGTAATGGGGAAATTGTGTCACATTTCATTGCGTTGCGTAGCACATAGCAGCAGGCAGACGCATGACGTGTGTTTTTATGGGGATTATTATTAATCGCACACCCTATCAGGCCAGGCCAAACCGATAGCCATTCATTTTTGTAGCAACTGAATGTGATGATTCATGAGATTTCTCGAGACAGCGAGAAGGAAGGTGATACAGAAGAGCCATAAATTATCGCGTCTTGACAAAATTCAACTGATTCAGTCAAAAGATTTGCAATTTGACGTGTTTTTACTGAAGAAGGAATGCACGGAATTAATAAAGAATCTTTCAAAAAATAATATTATAAGTATTATTGAAAGTTTTATGGTTGACCTCGACTGGGGTAATGTGGGTGACACTGAAATGCGAAAAAAAATCTCATATTTTCCGGAACCTCCTCAACGTATATAATAAACCTCATCAAATAACTCGTTCAGGAAGGAAATAAAGGAAATCCTCTATATGATTACAAGAGGTGGGTGGGTGGTGATGAGTGATGGGTCATCACGTTTGGGTTTGTAGGAGGAAGCAAAAATTGGATTAGTTTTAAATTACAAAGAAACTTGCTCAATTTCAACTTTTAATTAGACCAAAGTAGTATTTTCTTGTCAGTGTCTATAGTTATAATATAATTTAGTATCATTATATGGTCCAAACTGCAAAACTTCTACTATTCTCCACACACACACAGAGACACACACAGCACACACACGTGCTGAGCGTCATTCATTCAAAAGTTGTCAATGTCAATCGAACCCTTAACTATATAACCATTCACTTTTTCTGCTGTAATTATAACCCTTCCATTTTGCCCATTTTCCTCCTTTTGCAAAATTCAATGGACGACGGTTACAACGTCGAGCTTGGGCCTGCTTGCTAACAAGGGTTTCCACTGCGCGAATTAGTGTCCCAAGCTCCTATTTTCGCTGCGAGCAATCAAAAGTCAAATTCATTAGTGTTTTTAGTAGACTCAAATTTCTAATGGTGTTTGTACCCTTCTAAAATGAACGTTTTCAACATGAATTTGTTATCGCCTTCGCTAATTCTCCGTGATGCAAAGTTCCATTTTCCTCCCCTGCTCTCCACTTACAGAACTCCGTTTTTGGTCCTCCTACTTGATTATGGAGGGACAACCACCACCACTTCAAAGTCAATACAAAAAGTAATCGGATCAAGCAAGCTTGAAGAGCTGGTCGTCTATTTATCGGAAATAATGAGGAGGAGAAGGACATCCACCATTTTGCATTCGAGCTGCGTCCTCATAATTAAAATCCATTTTATTCTTCCTCTCTTCCAAACTCCTGCACGTAATAATTCTCTCTCGTTTTTCTTGTAAACGTCCTTCGATCGAGCTCTCCAACTCCATCCTCCATATGCGTGGATCCACCACCGTACCACCACCACCATGTTCCTCCGCCGACTTTATTATACCCTCCCCTATGATGCTTGCTTTTTTGCTACTAATTATTATTTGCAGACACGTATAATTTATGAAATTCATTTGGTTTTGTAATTCCAGCACATCCGTCTTGTTTGTGAGCATCTCGTTCATAGTCCTCATGATCATTTCATTGGCCTGGTTGGTCTTTTACTACGTCCAGCGATTCCGATACTTGCATGCAAAAGATCGTCTTGCGGTAAGTAACACTACACACAGGCTGATACGTAATAAATATCCAGAGTGCTGTATTGGCACCTTCCCACCATATTCTAGAGTTATATTAAGCTCTTTCCATTTATATAGCAGCGTTTATGCAACGCCGCGAAGAAAGCATTAGCGAAGATCCCAACCAGGAATATAAAGCAAACAGACAAGGTAAGAAGCTCCAAGAGAAGGGAAAATTCTCGGATATTTTTTTTGTAAGATATCCAATCATCATCACATCACTGAATTGGAAATGAGAGATGCTAGAATTATTATTATTAAGATTATTTGGAATCGTTGCTACCTTGCCATCTTCTAAAGCATGATTAATGTGCAATTTCCACGGAAAAAGCGTAAGTTTTGTAAGTATGTGTGGCGGTGGTGGGGGTAGTTTCATCTTTAGGAGATTGGATCTCTGATGAGAAGTCAACTTTTTTTTTACAGAAACTAGTAGAATGTGGTTTTATGCCCCCACGAGAGCGAAAAGGATGTTGGGAAGGTGGAAAAAGGATGTGGGATCCAATAATAAGGATCATACATATAAAGCTTATATACTTATTTTTTGTATAGCATGATGAATATTATTATGTACGGATCCATATCCGCACAAAAGAGAGATTATCTAAGAGGTCGTTCCGTGACTTCCATCGGAAAGTAAAATGGGAATAATGATGAGATTTTTTGAGATGAGGAGTGAAATACGCCTCCTTGATTCACGGAAATGGAGTGTATGGCAATGGCATGGTGGCGCGTGCTGCCTTTGACTCTCTCATTTCCGATTCTATGATTACACACGAATACGGATACATAAGAGCAGGCAGAGCACATGATTTTGTTGGATTTTACTTTTCATCATTTTGAAGGATTACAATATTAGGAGCAAACTGTGTGAACCCTTTTGTACTCGAATTTTTCTTGAATGGTTTCATTGGTTTCCATTATTTGCAGGAAGTGAGCGGAGAGGGGGAATGCTGTGCTGTTTGCATTGAGTTTTACAAGCCTGGCGACATGTTGAGAACCCTCCCATGCAGGTAATGTGTGCGCCTATTATCAAATTTGACATTTACATGGAGCACACACCAGCTCTCCTCTGCCTAATTTGGTATTTACCAAGACAAATCTCGGGGTCGGCGGAAGTTTATATCTAGACATGGTTTTATTTCCTGGTTGCAGACACGAGTTTCACAAGTGCTGCGTGGATCCCTGGCTGTTGGAACATAGGACGTGTCCCATGTGCAAAATGGATATTCTCAAATATTACGGATTCATTGTGAGTATCAACGTTTGGCTACTCTGATTTTTATCATTACAAGTACTTATATAGTAAAAGCTAATAAAATGTACTGCCATCAGTTGCGTCTGCATCCTGCATGCATTTTACACAATTTTTTGGGCTTTATTACTAATTTTGACCTGCACGCTACCACGTCGACACTGACCTCTGTTTTGTATTGTCCTGTGATGAGTCTACCAAAAAGTACAAGCTGGGCTTGGCAAGAATCCACGTTTTGCATAATATAAATATGTGTCATTTATATATCGCTATCACATTATGCTGGAAAAAAACAAGAAGGTGTTTTTGGAACCGTGTAGATCGTCCATTGTAAAATCCCTTTACTTTGCTATTACTTTAGGTAAGGAACCGAAAGGTGACGCATGGTGATGATGTTGATGTTGACGATGACCAAGCAGCACTCAGTCACGCTGCCTCGATTGCATATCTTGGTTTTTGAGTTTATCCCCAAAAAGTCTGTCCCCCACCCCCAGCATTGAATCTCTGGACCGCATAGTCTTTTTTTTTTTTGTTCTTTGTCATGAAAAAACAAAACCTCTAAATAGTCTCGGTCAGAAACGTCAGCTCTCTTCGTCTCCCCCCCCCCCCGAAGATAACAAAAAGCTCTAAAATATTTAGTGACATACCTAATAAACCTCCTGTAATTTACGTTCTCTCACAGAAGAGCAGTTAACAA
>JAANSN010000438.1:0-59563 GCA_036850665.1 Dicranocentrus wangi | reverse complement strand
GCTAGAGTGGTCACGGACAGACGGACAGACAGACGGACAAACATGAGTAAAGCAATACTAGCTTCAGCTTTGCTTTCAGCTACGTAATAAAAGTGACTTGGCTAAAACGGGGCCCCTTTATTCTAGTATCAAGTGTCATTTGTCGTACTGACTCTGAAAATAATTAATTCAGAATGGCACCCGGGAAGTCAAAGACATGAGTTTTCTGACAAAGCGCAAAACGAAGGATCGAACAGGAGAACGCAGCGGCGGAAATGTAATATTCAGGGTGATTACTATGCAAAAGCTCATTTAGAGAAGTTTGAGTTGAGAAACTTGTTTCAGATTTTTGTTGAAGTTTATAATTTGAATGTGCGAGGGTAGAATTAATTAAATCACTTTTGGTGATGCAGGTGGTGGGATGTCTATAACTACACCCTTTTAGTCAACACAACTACACGCGATTGCAGTTGAATCGGTGACATCAACCAATCAGTTCGAACTGGCATAAAAAATTAGTGATGTTGAGAAAGCGTACGATGCATGTAATACATATTGCCTCGCTCAACATGTCTGGCATTTAACCGCTGCGCTGTCAATGTCAAAATGATGTTGTTGTTCCAGTGTTCATTCTATTTTGTCAACGATCGATTGACCTGACCCACTATTAATCAGATTACCTTATGGCTCAATAAAATCCAGAAATTCATAGCTTACAAAATTGTCAGAAGTATTTACTTTTACATATGGAAAAAGTCCTCTAAATTATTCAAGTGTCCTTGTTACATATCCATAATTAATGCGTAGATACCTATTTCCGTTTGAAAATGATGACATCTGTATTCAAAGCCAACCCACGCAAGTTAGCATACATTGCACATTGGTATACTCTTGTAATTGAAGCTAGAAACAGTGCCATATCGATATTTGCCCTAATCTTGATGAATACCTACTCAACTGAAGATCCGAATCCTTGTATCACTCAGCTCATCTCTAATTTCTAAAGAGCAATCCAAATGCCCCCGTAGCCCCTCCACTTGAGCGAAGCACCAGCAATCATGTGAATGTGAATACATGTGCACATTATTTTCCATTTTTCTCTCTCGGTATTGTGCACACATTGTGCGCACCAAAATATTCCCGTGATCACCAATTCCCCATTCTCATCATCATTACTATTTACTACTTATCGTATATCGAACAGTAATTCCCGTTTCACTGGGCTTTTCCTTGAAACAATGGGACCTACTAGTCATTTTAAAAACTTTATTAATATGAGGTTTTTCCCTCGGCGTATCCCTCCTCGTGCAAAAAACAAGCTCATTAACTGGTGAATGATGAAAGCTGTAAAAGATAAAAACGATATGCATGAAGGGCTCCTCCAAAATCCCATTTTATATCATAAAACACCAGAGAGACTACATTGCGTATTTTGGAGTAGGATTTTCCTCGTTTCCCATTCATTCCCTTTTCTCCAGACATTGTAAAACACATGGCTGGAGATTAAGTTTGAGTGCAAGTTGGGTAGTAGGGAAAGTGTGAAAATGTATTGTAAGTAGGACTTTCCCCCTACTTGAGATCAACATCCGCTTAAAGCATTATCGGAAAAGGCAGTAAAAGTTGAGAAAATATCTGCTCATTATACAACACTATTTAGTACTATTGCCTCCCCTACTTTGCATGATTCTACCATTATTTCAAAAGCAAGAACAGCTTGCTGGGGAGAAATTTTTTTAAAGAGGGGGGAAAATGGGAGCAACCTAGGATGCTAGAGATTCCGACTCCAATCCAATCTCCAATTACCATAAAAGCATGAAACGGGCCGTGGAAAAGTGTTATCCATAACGATACACGAATACAAGTCACTCACCATTTCGCCAGTCTCTCATCGTACACCATTCAGATTCGCTTTTTTTCTTTGCTGCGGCAAAAATATATACACTGTAGAAAATGATGCCTTTCATAATAACAATATGGCAACATAGCTATATCCATTGCTGCCATTATTATTAGCTGGAGAAGAAAAAAAGTCAGGCTGGATGATGACCGTTCGCTTTTGTTTGACTTTATGGCGCAAAGTTTTAGTTAAAACTTGTGTGTATATACTTTGTTTGAATTGTAATGCCCTCAAATCCCGTTTGTTTTAATTCTGGACCAACTGGGCCAACGGTCGTAGGTATGGCGCAGATGGGATCACGGAAATTAGTCATTTATGCTAATGCCGTCACAAGTTACGTAACTTAATGAAGCTTCAGAATAATTAGCTATGTGCCATTAACTATGGTATATGTATATTTAGTTCGTTTTAATCACCAATTTCCGTGTGGATGTGAAAATACCAAGAGGTTGTGTGCGTGTGAAGCTAATCGAAAACATGTTGTGTATCGATTATTGTTTGCACTTGAACATGTCGCCTCTAAACCTGACAGCGACATGAGGGACAGGTGTTTTTCAATCGCAAATTGCAACTAGGAAAAAAGAAGAATGAGTAGGGGTACTAACGTAATTTTAGTACTCCCAATAACAAAATGGAATGGTGTATTGCCTTTATTAGAGTAATTGCACAAACCAATGAATTATTATCTCTCCCTCTCACTCTCTCATTTCATATGAATTTCAATCCTGCTTATCATCACTGATGCGTGCACACATTGATAAAAAGCGAGTAGGTGTCGATGTTGCTTTATTGAAATGGCTTATCTGACCATTCTCAATGTTGATACAATTATCGAGGGTGAACGAAGCTTGAACGGCACACATTACGCGAGGACCAACTGTGCAGGTGGCATTTAGGCTTATAATATTATATACGAACTTTTGATAAAAGTCATTCATCCAGCGGACAATTACTTTATGGCAAGCAAGAGAATGATGGAGTACCCATGATAAATTTTTAGTCTTGTGATTTTGCTCCGTTGAGAATGATTTGTGTTGATGCAGTTGCTGGAAACATTGTTTCTGTTCAATAACTCAACGGACAGCTGCGGGAGGAAAAGTGACGCTGCACAAGTTTTTGCATTTAATGAAACCGCAGATCCCTAACTTTCTTTGTGGTTATCCCAATTGGGCAACGTTTTAGCAATGAGTCACAACCTTGAGTATTTGCTGAGCCGTCCAGGAGCTCTGAAAATTGCGACAGTTGTAAGGATAAAATTGCGACTTTGGCAGTGATAAAATATCATGGTATTTTGGTGACAGACTCTCGATTTTTATATGTGCACCTTCAGATTTTCGGGATTGTCGCCACCATCCTGTCAACACATTCGTATGGGGAGTCCCCATACACGGATTTTTACGCAGACGAAGTCCGGCTTCGGAACAATTCAAATAGATTGCCAGGCACAGAGCTGGAGTTGTACAATTTAAGCACGACCATGGTCTTTCTCGGCTGTTCCGTCTTGTACCTGATTGCTCACGCTTTGTTTGACATGATTACGCAAAGTCGACTGAATAAGTTTGTCGTAAGGAAACACAGTGCAAGTGCAAGGAAACTATATTACATTTAGGGTTATTGGCGTAATTTTAAACCAGGTATACAAAATTACTTTACAGGACACTGCGTTTCACATGGCGGGGGCACTACTTCTCTTTGCCGGTGGAACGACGTTAATCTACAATGCGGTAAGTATCGAGAATAATGGGTGTCCCTCTTTTCAGCTAGTAGCTCAGGGACCCACTCCAAAGACTCGCGTCTCCTTTATTCCTACCCTGGCTAATCCCATTCGCAAAGAGCGCATCTTCAATTTGAACCCTTCAGACCCTACATTTTGTCATGAATTTGGCGAAAAAGTTATTGCAGCGGTAAGCAAAATATGATTCAACCTCACTCTCTAACTGCCAAATGCATTTTCAATTATAATCACCATTACATTTTTACTTCTTTTCAGGCCTTTAACATTGCTAACGCCATTTTTGTACGGATTACTAGGCTTTGTAATATTTTCGACAGACCTAGAATTATTGTAGTATTTCGAACAGGGTGTTTGTATAAGTGATCTCATATTTGTAAAGCTATAATTCTAAGTTTTCTCGCTGGAGCTTGTGAACTGCCTGTGTTAATATAGTTAAGACATTTTTCTCAAATATAATTAGTACGAATGTGCCATTTGTATATTAGGTTTTATTTGTATTCGGATTCCTATTTCAATTTTTATTTCTAGAGTACATCCCATAGTTAAGATATTTTTCTCAAATATAATTAGTACGAATGTGCCATTTGTATATTAGGTTTTATTTGTATTCGGATTCCTATTTCAATTTTTATTTCTAGAGTACATCCCAGGACATGTGGAATTATGACGTCATAAGAACTTCTAAAACACAACCTTTGCATTATACTACATATATCAAATTTAAAATTGCAGCATATATTCTAATGCGGGGACTCAAGTCGTGTTAGTATTTTCGCATCTCCTTCACACTGGTAGGAAATTCGCTCAGTGAAATAAACCAATCACCCTGTATCTCACCAATTCGTAAAACACGCACGCAACCAATCATCAAATTCCAAGCAATATATCACCCCCATCATTTCCCCTCTCACCACAGCACTACATGTCATTTCCCAAAACTACCAACAAAATTTATGTATCTCCATCCAATACAAATTTATCTCATCCGAAATTACGAACCTCAATATAGGCATTTCCACCACCGCCAAGCCACAAGTAAAAAATCCACTTTTCATTCCCACCCATCCATCTTGCTCATCGTTCCATTGACATATTTTCTTCATACTCGCATCCCACAAAGACATTGTCGACATACCTGGAAACTCTCACAGGTTTTTATTTTCCCTGGAGAACATTGAAAATCGAACTTTATACAGTGCGCAAGGAACCCTGTACAAAAAATTCTCGCACTTAGTGAAGTAGGAAACCTGGGATAATAACATCTTCGTCTTAGTTCTCCTAAAAAACGAATGGTTATGATGATCGTAACCGTAATAGTAATTGTGTTTCATGAGCGTCTTAAAGGTACGGAGGACGACGGGAAGGAATTTCCCCCTCAAAACCTAAAAGTTGACCAGCAGACCGTGTTTTACGACAGGCCTTGGTATGTACTACATGATGCGTGCGTGCATGATGTGGACAGTGAACAAACGGTTAGAAAAAACCTGTAGGTTTTTCCCTTTCCCCAGCGAAAGTTACTGCGTTATTATTGGGTAGGGTGGAGTATGAGCGTACTATTTTTACAGAGCAGAGCACACTTAACATATCCTGTTTCCTCCCAGACGGGGTGTATATGTGTGTACCCAGTTAAATATGAGGTTTTGAACAGTGGTGAAACATTTATCACAGACGACGGGCTCACAAATCTTCTCTCCTTCTGGCGAAGATGATAAAACCCTTTAAAAGGAAGCGACCCAAAGGCCATAAAATAATTCTTTGGGTCACATAAAAATGATTTCTCCTTCCACTATTACCACTACTATCATCATACTCACGTTTACCACTGCAATTATGGGTATATACCATATCCAGGAGAAAAAATATGTGGGAATATTATGTGCACCCATCTCTGGTATAGGGAAAATATATATCCCCACTTCTTTTATCCATGACGAAAGGACATTCTCAAGGAGTTCAAATATGATGATCACATGATGATGATAAGTTTCCTCTTGTTCTTTTTTCGCTTCCCCCACCACCTCCTCCCCCTCCTCCTCCTACACTTGAAAAGTTGGAGAACAGTGTGAGGGTAAGCTCTTGCGAAATGAAATGATCATGATAACTTATGGGTATCCCTTGTTTCGTGAGATTTTTCAAGCGCATATACAGTGCAGCTTCTGATTTTCCAGGATGGTATGCGTATATAGCGGGTGTATGTACATGCCTTTCAGATATATTGTGAGAAATATACATATATGCAAATTTTACTCTCGTTTCTGGATGTCTGTTCCCTTCCGGAGTCTCTTCTGCAGCGGGCAAGATAGGTAGTTTGTAGTGTGTGATACATGCATGGATCATGTAATTCTTCTTTTTCCCTTTTTGCGGTATGCATCTGTTTCTCTGTCACAGTAGATTAGGACGAATGGCGGATATTTTTATCCTCGGGAAAC
The DNA here is from genome assembly GCA_036850665.1 of Dicranocentrus wangi. Taxonomy (NCBI): domain Eukaryota; kingdom Metazoa; phylum Arthropoda; class Collembola; order Entomobryomorpha; family Entomobryidae; genus Dicranocentrus; species Dicranocentrus wangi. Next base: position 53,523 of record JAANSN010000438.1, on the reverse strand, counting down.
ACACGACGTCGTGGCAAGATGAGAGTAAAGGAAACCAAAACCACATCCTTAAATTTGGAGTAATGCCCTCTTGTATTGTCCCGAAACGATATTCCTAAAGAGAAGGTAAAAAAATGAAGTATGGAGGAAACCGGAGAAGCCGATTAGCATTATTTACAAGTCAAACTAGAGGTCTGTGGCATTGTGGCAAAGGATTGTTCTAAGAGCTTCCCAAGATGATATAAGATATCTCGTAAAAAAATTTTTTTAAACCCAAGTACATAATACAAAAGGAACTTTTTGGGATGTACCCACACTCCACTATACAAATTTTTCTCATGGTTTAACCGAGGAGCCAAAGTCCTTGGAAAAGTTGGGGTAGTCGTATATCAACTGAATATATGGTGAGCACACCTTGCAAAAAAAATCTTTTTTGGTGAGAAAGCTCTGAATGAAACCAACTTTTCCCACACCTCAAGTGCTACAATATACTGCTCAAGAGGGACAAGTTTTAATTGAAACTCTTGTTATCTACCTTTCTGCATGGCGCCTACCTCCTTTTCTCTTTCTTTCACTTTATTTTGTCTCCTAAATTCCGCTTCAAATCTACCCACGGATTCCGGACACGATGATAAGAAAAAAAGTAGATCTTCGTTAAAGTTGTACATACAAGGCCCATATGCTCATTCAAGCATACTTTCTAACTTGTACGTCATGATTATGACGATAATAAGGTAGTGAAAATACTTGTTAGATTTTCCTCCATAAACTCTCCCCTCCTTATATACGTAATCAGGTGCTTATATATTTTTTATTTCTTGTGAAATTCAAACTTTTTTGTTTCTTCTCAACTTTCCCCTCTCGCGAAGAAGTTTGCTAAATTATAGAAAACTACCAAGTTTAATGTTTCGCGACGAAAAAACTCTCGCGCGAAGATCTTTTTCTGGGTAGTGGTCCTAGTTAAAAATTCAAGGGACATGAGATTCTCAGGACTGTTGCTGGAGAGTTGTTGCATGCCCCGTGAATTACAGTTTTTCTCTCCTTCAAGAAGTTCACATCCTTTTTATGCATGGGTGTCGTTCGTTGTCCTTACTTAAATATGTATACAGAAGAAAACGTAGCGTCGTCGCCTTTTCCTCGACTTTTTACACACAGGAAAGGAAGGAAAAGAAATCTTCAAGTTTTACGCTCGTTTTGGAGGAGAGTCAGCACTAGCGTTTTTTTTCACACAAGTTGCCAACCATCTTTAAAAAGATACTGAAGATGCATACCTTCATGAGTTTGTCCACGGTTGAGAATTTTCAATTAAAAACTTTTTTTCACAAGGACACAGCACAGCACTACCACCACCACCGCTCAGATTTTTCCCTGTACAACCTCTCCCGTTTGAGTAAACACTCGTACATTTTCTCCCCTTTTTTGAAGGGTGTCGTGTCCCTAAAAGTAAACATGAAGAAAGGGGAAAAGGGCAGACTTACTACTGCCATAGCATATAGTTGTTTTGGTGCATTCACACGTTGCCTTTTTATTACCAGTTTTAATTTAATATTTCATTAAATTAAATATACGAAGTATGTATGAGAAATTAGAAATTAGTTTGAGAGAGGAATGTACGTGACCTCGACCTGAAAATGGGAGCATATACTACACTATTTTTAAATTCCACTCGTGTCCTCTAGACTGTGCTGACATGCATCCTAGCACAAAGTAAACTCTATTTTAAAGAGATGTGACAAACGTCATGATGATGACTCTGCTCTACGGAAAGTTGATTAGGTGACGTGACCCGGAGAATTTAAATGTTAATCAGATGATGCACATTCCTCTATCCTGAAGCATTAGCTAAAACAGGAGGCAGCAGTTTGTGTTGCATTATATAGACTTGTCTCATCATGACTATCCATTTTCCAAGTGACACTTCTTCCCTACTTGCATGCGATATTTGGAGGAAAGGGCCCTCCAGGCAGAAAAAGACGGATTTTTGGTGGCTAGACTAGACATGGGAAAATGAGATAATGCAATTGCCGTCACACGCTTGTACTCTCACTCTGACTTGAGTTGTACACAGAGTAGTAGTCTATACGGAAATGTTTTAGTGGCGGTGTTGAGCAGGATGGTAACATGAGGTCGCTTTCATACCACCACACACACTACTCGAATATCATATACATACATTTTCGTGTCTCCACGAGTCCCTGTAAAATTCTACAATTTTCCCTAGTAATTTCCCCCGCTACCACATCACCAAAGTGGGAATATACTCTTTAGCAATATTCGTCGTCGAGTAGCCAACTGGATAAACGGTGAGGCTGCTCGCTCGCTGACGCTCCAATGTCACTCTTGTAATGAAAAACTTGTGGCATTCCTGGAAGGAAAATATATACGACTACACACACACACACCAGAGACTGGAAAAGCTAAAGCTGGGGGATGAGACAGGATTTTTTTATTCAAGGAAAAAGGAGACGAAGAAAACGGAAATAAATACTCCTTTTACCATTTTTCATAACGGATATATAAGAAAAATTCTTAAGACATGCATGTCGTGACGACAGGAATAGTTCAAATAATGAAATGGTAACATCCTGAAGACATAATTTCCTGTCCGTCTCCCAAAAGGAAAAATATAATATATAGAACTCCCTCCCGCGGTAAGTGTGCGTGCGTGCTCCTGTTCACTACCGAAGTAATTGGAAAAGGTTAACGAAATCTGGAATGGATGAAAGGAGGAGTAAAAGCGTTCATGACATGTCATGTGTCCACCAAAGGAAATGCATAAAGGGAGCAGGCCGAAGTTCCCTTAAAATAAATTTTACGAAGGTTATACTAACTTTCTCCTTAAGTTTTCTCTAGGGCGAATAAAGAAAAAAAAATAGGAGCGTTGGCTCATGAGCATATGTTCTCCTGTCATCTCATTATTTCCTTGGAGGAAATCTACTGTTCTTTTTTTTACTTTGTAGCCATATATATATACTCTCGTGGCTGCAGGGTTTTAAGATAATTTAATTGGGTCTACTACTCTCCTCTCCTCCGCCAGGAAATAAACGTATTCATAAAAAATGTACAGTAGTATAACCCAACCTGCCTGCTGGAACCTTATAAACTTTAAATAAAGAAAGTGGAGGATGGAAAGGTGTGGTAAGTGCTGGAGAACCTAGAGACTTTCTGAAAATGACGCTATCCCTGGATTTTTTTAGAAGGGTGTACTTCATTTGATGGAAACACATCTACGCACTTGAATTCTTGAATATATAGTAGCATGAAAAAATTGATATGGCTTTGTGAAGTTTTATGTACATATAAGGTATTCATTTTCCCTAGTCATTAAATTTTATTCAGTTTACTCACCACCCGTGTTACGCTTACACCCGTGTGGTTTTTCGGGAGAGGAAATATGAGCCTGTATTGACGCTCACAACGCCAACGCTTTCTACCCACAAGTGGGCTCGTGGAAAATGTGAGTGTTCCTCGGTTTCTGAGTATGGAGCATATATAGTCTTATGAAATGAAGCTTTTAAAAGTACTCCGTGTAGTGGGGGCTGCAATTAAAAAGTACGTGTAACTCTTTGGACTTTACCTCATTTTACCCATTTCCTTTTCATGCGAATTCCGGAATACATCCAATGAAGTTACACAATACAACCAGAGGGTCTTGCTTTGATGGACATTTTACGAAAAGTGGATGTGGATATAAATACATATAATGCTTTTTTGCTTCGATTATATTTATACCGTCTCCAATTCAATAGAAATATGGCACGTTGAGCCTCTAGAGGGAAATCGCTATTAGTACCAATTGTGTTCCCCTTTCAATTTCCGTTTAATTGAATAAACTTCTGGAGGAGGAATATTATTCTGGGAATATAAATATTAATAAAATTCCAAGAATTTATTCTTTTCTTTCAGCAAGAAAGCAAGAGAGAGAGAGAGAGGGAGAGAGAGAACGAAAAGATCTCTAGGAAAAGCGAGTTTCACAGTCGAGTAAATAATATTTTGTTTGATGGATCCCGTCCAAAATGATGTTTAGGGTGTTCCATTTTCTCAGTTAGCGTGCGTATATGGAGGAGAAAAGGGGGCAAGTTTTTTTTCAGTAACTTTCTAATTCTGGCTGGAATTCCGGTCAAAAGGTGAAATCAGGCGAGGATCATTAGAAAAACTTGATGAAAGTTTTGTAGCTTTGTATGTCGGGGAAAGAAAGTGGAAAAAGGTTTGGCTTTAACTTTCTTCAATGGTTTAATCAGCAACATGCACCTACACACATAAATTTTCTGCAAAAATGAAGGGTATGTCAATAATGTCTTCAAAGAGCGAGTTTTCAAGGTGATTCAACATATTTCAGTATGGTACAAAACGAAACGACGATACAGCACCAAATGTGGAAACTGTGTAGATGTAACACTTTTCCACGTTATAAATTATGGTTGTACACAAAGTAACGGCGAATTTTATGAAAAAAAATCTGGAGCACCCAACATCATTTCCCGTATATTCCATTCATTCTTCCATAAAAGTGAAATGTGAAAAAGATAATATATGTGGAATGCACGATCTCGTGTGGAAATTGCGGGAATATCTCATAAAAAAAACTTTTTCTATCGTTAAGGCATAGCTGTTTTGTCGTCGTGTATATATTCTTATGTGCACTGCTAATCCTCATGTTTGTCAGCCTCTAAAAATATTTTATGGATTATTTGCTCTTTATGCACATTCCAGTACCTGGATGCAATATTTGCAGGGAGGTCACCCAATTCTTTCATTTTTCCTCTGCGGATGATGAAGGACGGGAGTAAAAAACCAATCAAGAAACTCTTGTCATGTGACTTTTACTCTCAAGTTTTTTAAAAAGAAAAACTTTCATTCCTGTTGCCTCTTAACAATTTACAGGAGGAAAAAAAGGAAATTCGATTTCTATACGGAAAATGTTTCACTTTTTTCATTTTCCTTCCAAGGCTCCCTCACCGGGTGAATAGCCAAGTTGTACAGTTTCACGAGTGAAGTACTTTATCAAAAAATGCCCTGGAGAACAGTAAAAAATCAGTCTTGAGAATGGAATAAAGGAAAAGAATAAAAAATTCTTGGTATATCCCTACAACCGACATAAAAACGGGAGATATCCTATGGCAAAAAGTTATTTCCCGGAGAAGTAAAATGGTCTCAAAAATTGTAATCTTAAGTTGCCCCTCTTCCTCATTCGGGAATAGGTTACCTAGTTTGCATGTAAGGTGGCCATGAATGTATGTATAAAACTGCATAATTTATGTGGACTTACGAGTTACGAATCTCCTTCGTACTGTTAAAACAATCCAGTAGTGTCGGTACAGCCCCAAGACACAAACTATTTTTTGAAAACTTTTTTTTTCCTCAACAGCCTCTGGAATAAATTGACTAGAGATCCCATTAAAATATGTACATATTTTTTTGGAGGAGGAGCATACAATTTGCCAGGGTTCTCAAGACGAACCCTCATTTCCATGTTTTACCGCATCGAATAAAATCCCGATCATCATAGAACATTAGCGAAGCTCGGCCAGAACTAATTAGTATTCCTCTTTAAAGTTAAAGAAGATTCGAGGGAAATTCGCCTTAGTGGTCATACTGTATTTAGACGGGATTGGAAGTGAACTGTGTGGAATCACGGACGGGGACGAAAGCCAACTTCATTTGGAGGGGAAGCGAGCTATACAAGGAAATGGAAATGAAGTGGGTGAAAGCATTTTCGAATCTGGGAACTGCACGTAAACCCTCCACTCTTAAAGAGGAAAAGACCGTTTTTATGATAAATTATGTTGCATTACGAAAGCCAAGGAAGAGGATGGAGGAGAGATGTTGGAAGGGAAAGTAAACTTGAAGTAGTTTTTGTTGGCGAAGACTTGGAGAATGGGTAGTAGTACCATGAGGGCAATTAGGTATTCTAATGAGCCTACTTGGTGGCCGCAGACTATAATTACATCTTGAAGGCACTTGTAACTCAACTTCTTTGGGAGTGAAAAAGAGTGCAAAGACTAATACCCACCCGCACATGCACGGTGTGATAAATGTATAATGTATATGTATGGATTACACAAGACACAATTCTACTTTCTTAAAAGCAAAATGATCTGGGCTCATCATGACTTAAGACTCTCAAGAGAATATTACATTTTCCTTTATCCACTATCCAGACTACAAGTGCATGAATGGGGAGGAAGAAGCGAAATGAATAAAATGCGGGGGATCTCTGGTAGTCTTATCATCTTTCTGCCTCTCCTCTTCATCTTCCTTGTCGGTTTTTGTTAGGGGCTCCTCGTCCACCACTAAAACTCAGGGATAGGGAAACACAGTTTTTTGTTCTTTTGCTAATATACACCAGCTGTGTGGTTGTCCTTCAACATGTTTACTTTCTAGAAGATGTTTTTCCTATTGGGTTTGTGTTGGCAGGAGAGCACTTGGGAAAGATAACCTTTTCGAGGAGGAGACGAAGTGAAATCACAAGTCACATAGACATGGTTTTAGGTTTCCCCTGCAAGATTTCCTCTGCCTGCCTCCAGGATATAACCTCCCTCATCGCTGTTTTAATGAATACATCATCATATTACAAGAATCTTTGCATAGTAATGAAGTTAAGGGGAAACGCAAGGCTGGCACATTTTCACAAGATGTCGAGTAGTCTTTAGAGAAAGTATGGCGAACACAAAAGTTTTATTTTTAGAAAGACCACCATAAAGTTTGACTTGACGCTACTAGCTTGAAATACAATGCTGATTGTTGAAAGGACCACATTGTGAAAGGAGAGAGACGCTGTAGAGGCATTAAGCATAGCATCAATCACATACCAATTATATCAAAAGGAATGGTGATATATAGTACATGAATTTTTGAGTGGGGGTATTTAGCAGTCATTTAAATTCTCGGAGTATTCCATCTTTTTCACATTCACCTGCTGCTGCTGGTGAGATTTGCGCTATCTGTGGAAAACCCACATTTTTCACATCTGCTCCATTCAAACAACTTTGGCAATTTTGTCATAATTATCATCGTGCCGAACTGGGTATACGCCTTTATATGCACAAGCTTTAAGTAAAGAATTAGCAATGAAATTGGGGATTACATGTGGGTGGCTTGCTCGTCCGAGGAGAAAAACAAAACTGGACTTTTCTCCTATTGTGGAACTAGTTTCCCAGTTGTTTCTCCAAACTTCCGCATTTTGTTTGACGGTGGTGCCAGTTGCATAGCCAGAACAATCCATATAAATGCCAAATGCCGTGCGGCCAAGTTTAAAAGGGTGAATTCTTAAGAAAATTGTGAAATATTTGACAGGTGTTGTGCGCAGATTAGGGTGATGTTGTTTTTGTGGCTTTCCTTTCTCTGCTTGAAAAACCAGGCAAAAGCTGGCTTTACTAGCTAGGTTATGTCATATGCACGTCATGAACTCAAGTCCAGACTCCAGACCATGGGAAAAACCACGAGATATTCAGCATGTATCAAATTAAATGCTTCAATGATTGAAAAACTTTCAACGGAAAAATATACTACTGGTGTCTTGTGAAAGTTGTTTGAACTGATGACTTCATATGTGAAATTAAACCCTTAAAGAGGTCACGTTTTTGTACGCATATCATTTTACTGTACTTTAAAACCGATTTTATTTCAATATTTTGGAATGCATAAATTATAATGAATAATAGCATTTATATAATATGTCATCATGATTATGATCGTGCAAGAGATGGTCACAAGCAATCACGGTAGTTCCATTTGTTAGTAAATTGTTACTTTATTAGGTTAGTTTTATACACCCAGCTCCTCCTTTAGTGATTGAATGGCTGTACTTAGGACTTGAATTTGAGCCTAGAAAAAATTATTCAGACTTTTAAATAGAGTTGAGATTTGATGCTTACCAAAGTCGTAAAAAGACACTACCTTGGAATGCTTAATTTCCAATTCTGTCACATCTATCAAGTTTTTCTTGAACGCTGCCACTCTCCGCTTTTTAAAGTCTACCAGTTCCTCTTTCGCTTTTGCTGACATTGCCTCAAACTTATCGCAAGCTTCTTGTTGAGCCTGTTCAGCCTGTAAGAGACATGACACATCAGGTTACGTTACACAACAGAGAAAGATTTTTTTGTTCATGTGATTGATAGTTCGCATATGAGTGCATAGCTGGGAAGCCAAGGCCGAACTTGAATTAATTATAGAACAGCCTGTCTGGATTATAAATCATGAGGTCGATACGAAAACTTCAATCTGACACCGACTTTTCTTGTACTTACATCCAAAACATCCATTGTCTAATTTTAGACGAAAATCATGATCAACGATCACGTTGTAAGGCAGCGTGCATAAAAATATTAAAACCATTGAAACTCGAAGGTATGTAATATGAATGGAATATATACAACATAAATTTGCAATGCAACTCAATGTAGTGAAACTTAAATGTAGAAACGGAAAAAGTTGTAAAGTTACTTACAGCACCCACTTCTCGATTTTTGGCTCTTGCCTTATCAAGATTCTTATTCGCAGTCTCATAGTTGGCTAAACATCGGCGTCTACGGTATAAAAGATTCTTCGCCGCATTCGAGTCCCTCATGTAATACCGTAACGTATCAGATAACTTCAAGTCCTCATCCGAAGCCACACGGTTCTCAACTTTCTACAAAGAGAGGTTTTCCAATGAAAATTACTGAAATTAAAAACTTTTCACTGACTTTGCCGCAAAAGTAGCTAAGTGGTTTTGGTGTACTTTTTGATGTGGGGAAAGTGTAAAAGTAAAAATAATAATGGAAGGGACACGATAAAGGAAACGAATGTATATGTGCACATGGTTTGGCACAATTGCGGGATGACTACTGCCTGTTTAGTTCATCAAGAGGAAAAGTCTGTTGAATTGAGAAGTAGATATAGCTTCCACATACCCTTGCTTTCTCCAATGCCTCTGCAACTTTTGTAAGAAACTTCTCTAGTTCATTACTGTCAATGGTTGCCAACTGAAGTAACTCTGATGAGATTTTTATGTATGATTCAGCCACACTTATGTGAAGATTTGTCATCTTGTCGGCTTTTGCGGTGGCATCCTTCAAGTGTGAATGATAATCAATCAAAAAGTTTCTCTGTGTGTCGAAAAACTCATCGACATCCTTTTGCGTTGCCGACAAAAGAACCTCGTCAGTTGATTGTCCAAAGGATTTGATAAGACCTCCGAAAAACTCTTTCTTGTTCTTCCCACGCACACTTAACTGTTTGACGGTGGAGCAAGTGGCAGAACATGATAGAGCAAAAAATATATAAACTTGTAATGTAATTCACATTAGAAATATTTCTTGAGCAAAATATGACATGAAAAAGACAATCATAAGTTATATTATATTAGTGTTACCTCCCCATCATATGACAGAAATACTCTAAAGTTATGGTCATTTCTAAAGACTGGATGACTTGCTAGACGACATAGGAACGTTTCATGCATTGCTACCGTCTTTTTAAACGTAGCGAGGTACTCCCTGCGTTTAAACATTAAAGTTTTTGATAGTAAAGTATGAATTTAAAAGTTAAATTGAGATGGTCTAGGTTAAAATTTATTCTTGACATACGCTTCCAGCTCCTGTTTCATCTTTGAAAATTCCTCTTTGGTCATGTTTCCTTCTCCTTCCCCAAGTTTTTGCAGCTTCTCCCTGGATGAATCAAAGTCTGGTCGGGATGGAGTAGGTGGTATCTGTAAACCAAAAAAAAATCATTCATTAGCACGGACGGAGTAGAGACAGGCAACCATATAATCACCAAAATTGACTTCAAAATAAGCTACAAAGAAGTAGAGAACGTACGATGAAACCAGCGTAATCTTCATTTTCTTCAAATCGATCATGGAGCCACACGAATTCTTCATGTTGTCGTACTACAGAAAATTCCGGGTTGTCGAAACCTTCCAGAGTGGTCTATAAGTAGAATAATGAAAGCAACCAGCATGTCACAACTATTTTCGACCACTTACGGTGATTACTACTACTACCTGGAGATAATAAATAGTTGAGTGAGACTCACCTTGGTAAGCACAGTGAACTTAACTTTCTCCCGTTCACTGAGTGCGTCGGAGATTTCCACAATCAGGGTGTCTTCCTGCAGTTCCCCGTCAGACCTTCCCGGCTTGTATTCACAAGAAATGCGGTAATAATATCGGTCCATTTCATCAAAGACACTATTGTAGTAGTAGTAGTAGTAGTAGTAGTAGTAGTAGCAGAGGCAGAAGTAGTAGTAGGAGGAGTAGTTGTACACTGTATCTAAAGAACGTGCAGTTTCTAATAAGGAATGACAGAGAAAAAGGAGAGAGAGAGAGAAACAGACAAAAGAGACAGGAGAACAAACTGCTGATGTTTTTTTTTATTTCTCGGTTGAAAATGACAGAAAAACGAATCGTCTCCGAAAATGACATTTTTGTTGTGAGCAACAAACAAACATTAAGAAGAGTACATTTGAAGTCTGTTGGAGATGTATATATAGCAATACAGTTTACAGTTATATACAGCTTTTTTGTGAGCTACATTTACTGACGGCACTGTGGTTAATTAGTAGTGATGCATGTGGTGTGGTGGTGAGGTGAGGTGGTGACCAGGAAGCCCTAGCTATGCTCATCGTCAGGTGGAAAACAACAGAGAAAGAAAGCGAAAGAAAAAAAAACCCGAAAAAGGAAAACTCAGGATCTATCTGTATACCTAGGTTCAAATTATTCTTGTCAGCAACACGGATCAAGCACGTGAAAACGAAAGACACACGAAACGTGCAAAAAATGGGATAGTATAAGGCATATTATCGTAAATCATTTTACAAAGTGCAGCAAAGTAGCAAACCAAGAGAAAGAAACGGTGAAAGCGTGTTATATAAAAAAAACACACACACACATTCGCAGTGTGTTCGTGATCATGCATATTATTATTCTTTCACTACATGCAAGTGTAAACATTTAAAGGTAAGTTAACAAAAATCAAATGGATTTTAAGGATCACCGATCACATGCGTTTCTCACGAGACTTTCCGCAAATGACAAACTCAGATTTAAGATGATGTTTATTAGTGCCATATTCTTGCGTAAACTGTCCGATCCGAAAAGGAGAGAAGGAAAAAGGAAAAGTTCCTAAAATATTGATCACCTAATACTTTTTTTTAGTATTGCTATTTATTCTGGTCCCTCCATTTCAGAGGGCGTTATGTTCACTCATATTTTAACTTTCACCGAAATATGTAACTGGGTTGTATTATTCAATTGCTCTCATGTAAATATATACCAAAGATTAAAGTTTAAATTAGACAAGATTACTGTCAATGTGTCACTGTTTGGAAATACACAGCAGTATGGATTTACCACGTTATAAGAAGACTATTGATACTCCGTAATAAAGTTGAAAAGTTATTGTATCATAATTATAGTAAAATTATATAGTTTTAAGGCATGTATATAAAATTGAAAGAATGGAAACCTTTTCAAATTCTGATGACAGGAGCTCAGGCCCACGATTAAAAGCATTGTGTATCATTATGGCTGCTTTTGCTTTTTGTGTAATTTGTGTTTTAAGAATCGATTCCGCGCACCAAGTCGAAGAGTTCACAGATGAAACCTTTTCAAATTCTGATGACAGGAGCTCAGGCCCACGATTAAAAGCATTGTGTATCATTATGGCTGCTTTTGCTTTTTGTGTAATTTGTGTTTTAATAATCGATTCCGCGCACCAAGTCGAAGAGTTCACAGAAAGATAAAAAGAGACAAAGAGAGAAAAACCGTGTCAATTAGAACATGTCAAAAATATCTGTCACAGGACTGTCAAGACTCCTTTCTTTTATATAATTAATTAAGTATGCAGCAGATATATATAAAAAAAAACTTTAAAAAATAATAAAAACAAATATCAGCTCAGTTCATCTTTATGGATGATGGAAGAACCATGCAAAAATTAATTTGCAAGGAGAGCATGATTCTGAGCTAATCTGTCAAAAATGTGCATACGACTAGTACACTTATTATATTGTGCTATAATATATGCATGCCATCATAATGTCATAATCAATTACGGGCTACGGAGGATATGGATAATATTCTACATCGAAACTGAGCAGGCAGGAGGGGGCGTTTTTAGTGATTCTCTTTACAGATGCACATATTTACGTTTACACATGCATAATATGGAATTGGGAATTTACACATCATGATGAGTCTCTGTCTCTGTGCAATCATGCCATTATTTGAAAGTAAGCGCAATCAAGATTTCCAATACATGATCACATTGATCATTTCTCTTACTCATTATTACTCATCTCATCCAATAAAGTCTATTAAAGTGTCTATTAATCCAACACACAACTTTGCACCAAAACACTACTACGTCAAACCACAAATGGTAAAAATGCACATTCACAATTTATCTTTTTGATTCCTTGGATCAATCATCATCTTGCAGTATTACGGCACACACTTGTTTAACTGGGTGCTTACATAAACATTCACAAATTAATATTGAGTTAGTGGTAAATTAGGAAAAAAGGATACGCCCATTTTTTTACCACCAAAAGCCATAAGCAAAAAGCATATTTATATGTTAAGTCGAAATAGGATTTTCTATACTTTCAACAACTTTTCTTTTAGTTAGTTAGTTTAGTACACATCTCAGTGAAACAGGGTTATTATAAAACGTTAACAAAAACTTGGATAGTAGATAGTGAACCACAACAACCCCTTCCACTATTTTTGCTTCATTCCCGAAAACTACAAACACATCGATCCACCAGGCAATAATAATACGACAATATAGGATGGAACTACTAATATTTTTGTATTGCTTTTACCTGTAAACTCACCTGTGTACTAGAACCCAGCATGGTAGCGTAGTTTTTTAAATGTGCCCTTCATTAATTTAACAATTCCCTTTAAGAAAAACTTTTCTCCCACATCAATCAATCAATCAATTAATTAGCCGCTCCTGCTCACTTTTCGTAAACAAATTATTGCACTCCGCTCCAACCCCTTTTAAATACAGTTCGCCCAGGAGGAGGCGTATTTACTTTATATTATGGAGTACATAAAAATGACAGGGTTTTCACTTGGTGACTTTTATGACAGCACAGCAGTCAGCAGATCGGGCTTAAAGTCCATATCCACAAAAATCTTATTTCCTTACTACTTTCTACCCAAAGTAATAAAAGTATTACACATTATACACATCACATCATCACATCCTCCTTCTTCCTATCCTTAAATCCTATATTGATCATGATGATGATCACACGCAAGCAAAAAAGGGTATATCACATTGCGAGACATAAACAATTTATTGTGTGTATACAAAATATAACCAAATCCAATGTACTTTACTTACATTGATACTTTTTAGAAGGAGGATACGTATACGGACGGATTCATAATACACAACACAATGCATAAAGTTTGATACGATACATATGAGCAGTATGAGGAGCAGCAGAAGATACTTTTTATGTATGCAAAAAACGTCTGTACCTAAAAGGGGGATATAGTGATGTCAGGATAAATTTGAAGTTGGCGGTAGCCCCTAAATCGATATAATATATGATGTGCAGGGTCTTACGTTTCCCGAGTCTTGGTCGTTGTTCAACCAAGCTATCCGCATCCACATCCAATCCTTTAGAAGATATGCATACCTAATATTTTTTTGTTTATGCCGTCGTGTGGTAGAGGATATGGTATGGTACGAAACTGCTATATACGTATTGCAGTCTTCTGTACTTTTTATAATACAGATCTGTTCCTTTCCTTTCTTGAAGTACTTAGCTACGTGCTCACCTGCCTAAAGCAGCATTTTTTTGCGAACCACATATATGCATGTTACTAAAATATGTGTTTTGGTTGAGTGTGTGCAAATCTGTACGTCATAGGCTCAGGTGTGTTCACAAAATGTATTTCGACCGACCAACTAGTTAAAATGGGGATACAAAACAGGTATATAATGTGTAACATACCTGATGTGAGTCAGATGGGGATTTTGTATTTGAGTATCTATTCTGTTTACCACTTGTGTAAATTGCCTGTGTATGCATCTCTCTGTACGTACGTAAGTATATATGTCCAAGTTGATGTTGTTGAAATGCTTATAAGGTAAAATAGGATACTTTTCACGTTGTCTGCTGCTGCTGCTGCTATCCATAATATCCGTGGCTAAAAGCAAGTACCTGTCAAAGGCTGAGTCAGTTGTTGTCTGAGGTTGAAAGCGTTCATGTCAGACACTCTGCTGCTCTTTGTCTTGCCTTGCGCTTGTGTCCCTTTTTTATAACTCTGCTGCGTGCATAGCTGCATGCTTGGCGAACTGCTTTCTTTCTCTGCGAGATCAATCTGATATTAATAGCTACATTAGAAAAGGTTTGGATTAAATTTGCTGAGCGTGGTGTGTGTGTTACACACTTTGTATGAAAACCACCACCTGCACCTGTCCAATATATTATTTGAGTTATCTTGTGTGAGTGTGTCTGTGTGTGTGTGTGTGTGTGTGCGTAGGGTTTAATCTTGAATGATATCACGGCTAATAAATAATTCATTTGGGGGAACTGTATGCAAAGCTCCACTCATTTATTTCAATTCTGGGAACGGAGCTCTAGGCGGATTTTAACTGTGTCCATTTCCTGGATATATATGAACCTAAATTAATGGAAAGGTGCCACTAGACGATGTTAAGCGTTTTATTTGTACCATGTACACTCAGCCTTATTACACATGCAATGAGAACATGTATGATGATTAACATCAAACTTTCATTTTTGGAACAAGCAAATAAATGCTCTGTTTTCTACATTTACGTGCTCCTCCAGCTCTCTGTGGTCGTGACAGTGACTTGGTCGAAATTGGATTGTAATACCGTGCATACTACATATATGATGTATGTATATATCTATGTGTGGAAGTACTGAATACGAATTAATTTATCATGAAATGCTTCCAGCGAAGTTGAGTGAGTCAAGCAGTCTTCTTCCACTTTCATGCTCAGTCGTCCTCCCCACTCTTTTGTTTACGCTTCACCGTTGTCCGGGTGTCCACAAGGAACAGGGGTGCCTATAGCTCCGAAGCTCTATTTTTGGGAGCTCATGGAAGAGAACTGGACCGGCTTATACACTATTCCAGCCAGTGTTTCGTCCTCCTACCGTTGTCCGGGTGTCCACAAGGAACAGGGGTGCCTATAGCTCCGAAGCTCTATTTTTGGGAGCTCATGGAAGAGAACTGGACCGGCTTATACACTATTCCAGCCAGTGTTCCGTCCTCCACACTGATGTGACGTGCATTTGCGTCCTCATTCCCTCAAGAATGAAGCCAATATCACATATTTTATTCGTCTCCTTTTAAATAAATATCAACTATCATGTCCAGTGTGGCCGCGGCCTTCCTTTAACGTGTACTCTGTGTTTTCTGAATAATGATAAACCATAAGACGTTCGCCCCCTTTCAAACTCGCATTTTATCGATCCCCTTGATGGAAGGTCTAGCACCTACCTGCCACCATTCAAAATGTGCTAATGACTGCGGCCAGAATAGACCCCAGCATACATAGTAATTACTTGTGTCCAATCGTGCTGCCCTTCTCCGTTACGAAAAAGAAGACAGTATTTCTTCAGCTTTACTCCAGGAGGAGACAAAAAATAATAGGGACACTGCAGCAGCCTCTAGAAAGTGCTTAAAATGTTAGCTTAGCAATGACACAAAAAGAGAATCTTTGAAAAATGCTAATTATCTTCAGTCTTCGAAGTAATCATTAAATGACATAATGAGCGTTTATTGAATTTTAAACATAGTCTCGCTACGTGAGCAATAGTGCCTTCTCTTTTTTAATACTTCTTCCAAGAGAGACAGACCATTATGGCGTATGGATTGCATGTCACCTTGAAGCCACCACCATCAACCAACTGCTAATTACTGCCGTTGTGTGTGTGTGTGTACTCTGGTGACTGACTGAAAAAATTACTGAAGAGCTTAGACTTCAATTTTACTACAAACTCAATGTGACTTTTGTCGCCTTAATATTGTGGTACATGAAACTGTTTGTGATTTTTGTTAGATAAAATTTACTTTTCAAGGTGGTTTCTTAACCATCATCATGCGCAAGAAGGGGGACTGACTGACTGATGAAGATGGAATTAGAAATTGAAATGACTTCAAGTTTTTACCTTTGAGCATAAATATCATCATTTTTATTTGCGCCATTGCCACTACGCTGAAACAAAAACAGAGTTTTGATTGTTTAAAAAAGTGTTTTTCAGTTCTTCTTGTGAGAAAGTTTTTACGAGCAAAATGCCAAAATTTCAGAGATAAAAGCGTTGATTGGCAGCGCTTAGTTTCCTTTGTTTTGTGGGTGGAAGAGCGGTTGTAAAGACCATTCAAAATGAGTTGTGAATCTTCAATTGCTGATTTGACGATGGATATGTTTGAGGAGGATGATTGTAAAGATCAACTCCTCTCTCATATTAAGGAGGTAAGTTGAAGAACAATAATTTGTATGGAGACTACTGAAGATAAACATTATTTTTTGACTGAGTAAATCTGCGTAATGGTAACAACATAATTGCGGAACATGGGTGAGGTTTTTGTCATGAACACATTGGTTGGGAGCATAGATCAACCTCGGGATAAAACCACGTTGAAGATGAGCTGGATGGAGGTCACTGCCGTATGCACTTATTTGTACGCGCATGTGGCCAGACTCACTCGCCAGACATGTTCATTGTTAGACGGGTTGAAATATTCACTAGTGCAAATCCTTTTTTTTACTTCCTTGATGGTACACTTGTAATCTCAAATGCTGCAGTGTTTCTTAAAAGGATTATGACATTCCAAAGCTTACATAATAGAGGGTGCACACAACTGTCACGAAATCGAAATTGCATGAATAACATGCATAAAAAACAAAAACCCATAAAAAACTCTGCAATATCTCAGGGTATCTTGCTAAAAATGGAACTTCTGGCTGACACAATTTGCATCTATATTTCCCTGAAGTATTCTAATTTAAAGATATAAATGCAATTATGATGTAACAGCGCCGGGGCATGTAAAAGAAAAAACGTAATAATAATAATAATGACATTAGGCAAGTTGCAAAATATCTATTCTCTACTGCACATCAAAAAATCAAGTTGTTTGTTGCCCGCGTGCGTGTGCAGGTGCAATACTAGTGTGTAGGTGGAGGAATGACCACAATTAAGGTACACATGTTAGGTAGGGTAGGAGCATGCAATTTTCAGAAAGATATAGGCAGAGGTGGAATGATTGACTTAATCATGGTAAATTACAATTTTAGGAAACAACTACATTTTATGCATTGTACTCAACACTCCAATTAGGGTACAAGAATTACGAGAAGACACATCAAAAATTCTATTCTTTCGACGAATCACTATTATCTAGTTCACAATATACATGAGACAATAGATTTTTTTTCATTGCTATCTTTTGTTGTTTTTTTTCCTGTGTAACTGCTCGATGCTCTCCTCCAAAATGACATGGCTTTAACTTTTATGAAAACCTGTGTGTATCTTCAAAAAGGTAAAAGGATTGCATTGCATTGCATTTTAATTCTTCTTTGATTGTTGTTACGTGTGAAAGGAATGCGAGCATAAACGCTTACGAAAACAAAAGAGGACACATTTCATTCCCCGTCAACTAGTTCATTCACTGCCTTCATCTTCGAGTCCATTGTTTCGAGTGGAGTATCCATTTCAGAAAATACAGCAGCAATCAAATCCAATGATCACCGAACCCCCCTCCATTTTCTTTATAATCTCAAATTCCTTTTATATTGCAAATGAGGTGAGATGAATGACCGTTGTTGATGTCGCCCACACACAAAAACATGATCTCATGTAGCCAGGTAGATATACGATATCGCCTTTTTATTACCATTTTTCCTCGTAAATATCCTAAACGCTTTTACCATATTTTTCCTGCTCCCATTATCCCATCTTGGCCGCGACTTTAATTGGTATTAAAAAAGTTGTTCCCTCTTTTGTCCATTTTGTGTTGCTCGCAGCGTGAGTGACAGGAGTAATTAATCCTTTTGCTCTAAATTACTTTCCAATTTTTTCTACTTTCTTCCCCGACTTGATGACTTTTACCTCAATTAGTCGTCTGTTAACCTTGTGACAGTCAAGATATACTATGTTCCATGGGTAATACAAAATTTGCATGTTTATGGATCATCATCAACCACAAAAAATCGATTTCTTCTACGGCGATGCTTGTGCATGGTTCGAGCAACGAAAATACCATTCCTCTGAAAAATTATTATACTTCAAGGCCTTTTTACGACTTTCTTGAAAGCTCCTTTTGTTTGCTGCTCTTCTTGCTTGTGGTTGTATATTTTGTATCTGATTACAACTCGATCATTCGTCAGCGTGGCACAGAAATCAAGTGAAAATAGGGAAAACTAGGGATAAAAATGAGATTTTTCAATGGATTCTTTCAGAAAAAGGCGATTAAGCGTGCTCTGTGGGTTCTGCTGCTCTGCTCTTTTCGATTTTTCCTTTTTCATCTTTTTTCTTCTTCAAAAGAACATAGATTTAATACTCATTTAAAAGGCTATATATGAATAGGCTAATATTGCGTTGTGCTGTTGTGAAGTTTTATGTCTAAACATACACTAAATCATAAAACTTGTACATTAGTAGGTATTCTATAGGCTTGAAAAATATCAACATATATCATGAAGAATCATTGTAAATATGTGATCGTCATCATTTTCATGAGCATCACCAAAAATGCATGCATGCATTACAAAAAGGTAATTTCCAATCCTTTCAAAAAATAAACCAAAAACTTTTTCTCTGAAAAGTGTAATGACTGTGGGATGATGCTGCTTGCTGTGCTACAAAAATTGTGTTCCTATCCACGGAAGCTATTTTTTGGTTACTGCACGATCCCCCATTGTAATTTTAATATATAGGCTCAATCCAATGGAATGCAACACAAACACAATATTTATTTTGAGAATTTGGACACATGATTGAATACAATTCGGCAAATGCATACTAAATCTTTAATAAAAATCTAACTTTACTTTTGTAGATAGGAAATTTCATGGGTAACAATAGCCATAAAAATACACAAATATAGAACAATACATATATGCAGTGCATGTGCATACTAAATATGTACAAAGCGGAATGCAAAAAAGATTTTTTTGCAGATTTGATTTATCCTTATCCATATAAAATCCATAAATAAAAAAATCTTTTTGTAGGATTATGCAGATAAAAACAGAAATATAAGTTGGTGATCTACAAGTAGAGTTTATAGTAGAGTCTATATACAATCTCAGAAAAAAGGTATTCAATCCATGTTAGCTCATATATAGCCTATTGTGTTCTGTGTAGAACATGACAAGAGAATTTTGATATACATCAGATCAGACACACATACATATATACTGTACCACAACTTTGATTACAAAGCTCGACAAAATAAGTATGCAGACAAATGGTGATGGAGTTATATAAACCTATGCAGTTATATGGTTTCTTGGATTTTCTCACCTCTACAAAAGGTGTAACCTCTAAGGTGTTCACTTTGTTACAGGGTACATCTACGGCAAAAAGGAAAACAACCTAAGAGATGAACTTTGAACGCACTACACAGTTCACAGTAGCATGCAGAATGAGTAATAAAACCTGAACTAATTGCATTTTCTATAGAGCCCATATTGAATTGATGTAAAAAAAAGCTCCCTTCCTTTATGCATCTCTCTCATCGTCTTACATTTAAAAGTGCACTGTACAAGATTGGTAATTACAAAGTGTACACGAGGGATATGATGTTGCCAACTAATGAAAAGCACAAAAGGGTGATCTTTTTGCACAAAGAATGATACAAAAAGAGACGAGACTTTTTTTTGCCTCGCCTTAAGGGTTATTCTGGGCCAATGATTTAGCCTGTGAAGTATGTACCTATCCCAACAAAAGGATTTTTTCTAAATCCTTCTCGTTTCTTGCATGTCATGCTGCATTCTTGAGAGAGAATGCAGATTCTTCAAAATTAGAATAATTATATGGATACAGCATATATTGATAGAAAATGTACATGTTTTAAAATTCTTTGATGCATTGTACGAGTAGGCCATTAATTGGGATTTTAATTGGGGGTTGTTGCCTTCCAATTCGAAAAAAATCCTACATCTCGCTTTTCTGGTACGTATATCTAGGAAAATGGCCTTCTTGATTAAAAATTTTTGTTGATCTGTGGTGCATGCGATCGAGTGGTTTGTTGCTACTGGGTTTGTTGTCGATGTGCCTAAAAGTTGAAAAGATAAACATGTTTGCAACAAACAGCTGAAAAAATTAAATTTTTGCTCGAGTTGTTGCGTTTATAGGTGTTAGCTGCACCTTTTGCAACTGTTGCCGGTGGTGGTTTGCAGGGTTGATGGGCATGGGCACTGTGTGTGATGTATATCTCCCTCGTTGTTTACAGGTTTTGGCTTGTGTGCATGTAAATGGAGTAAAAGAAATGTTTAGAAAAAACTCATGTTCATTGTGATCAGTGATCACTGCAACAGAAATCTGATCAAATTATGCATTTTAGTTAATTGCCATAATTATTCACAAAAAAACAAGACGTCTTTAACACCTCAGTTGAAACAATGTGCAGGCTGCTTTATCGTTTTATTTTTTCTTTTGCTCAACGAGTCAACCTCCGTTACAAAGTGGAAAACTCATAAATCACCAGCGATTACATAGTAGCATTGCAAAACAACTTGAGCTTTCTATAAAACTTAATTAGTCTATTCATGAGGAATAATTGTTGGGTTAAGAGGTACACTTAAAGAGCTATCAATCAAGGCAACTGTCGATGCACTCTCGATAACGGAAACCAAACACAAGTGTCTGGGAGTAATTCAATTTTCTTCATGCAATAATAGTTACACAATAAAAAATGAATTGTTATGTGCATCCAATTAAATACTGATTAGTTGAAAAATTGAAAAACGCAATAAAAATTACATTTTCACATTTTTCTTCTCTTCCCAATTTTCAGCTTCATGAAGCCGTGACTGCAATGAAGAGCGCGTTTACGGAGGCACAAAAGCAGCTGGAAAGTGTTCAGGGGGATGATGGGAAGCTGAAGGAGGAAATCGAGTCTACGAAAACCCAGTGCCAACAACAGTCTTCGGAAGTGCTGAGACTGGTTTTGGGTCTGCAAACGGAACTGGGGTCGGTGAAGGAAATGGTGAAGACGACCCAGTTAATGCAGCATGGGATGCAGTCGGCGATCCACTCGCTCCTCCTGGATAGGGATTTTTTGCTGGATGAGTTAGCCAAAAACGGAGCTATTTCGGAATCTGTCAGGTAAACTTTTTACTTATTGATTGACCCAATGAATGAATACCTGTCTAAGGCAAAGCTGCAATCAATCTTTAAGAATTTTGTTTAACTAATGGCAAAAAACGAGGTTGGTCGAATCCATGACCATAATGGAATATGATGCCAACTTAACCAAAATCGCCGTCAAACATACTTTTTTCTACCAAGTGGTACCATTCCTCAATGGGACTCAAGGAAGCAATCCCAATTCCCAATCGCTCTCTTCTGGCTAAGCTAGTTCTCTCACTATGATAATTGCTTATTCTTCTCAAATTCGATTAAACGATATCACCAACAATATTGACTATTGTCAGCTTCTTTTAATGCACTCGAGCGAAAACGATACAATTTTACAGGGACACTTATTTGAACATGCTACATAGGACTACACGTTCTCGACAAAAATCTACACGTGTCATGTGATTAGAAAATGAGTGAATGATGAATGGCAGTGAGGGGAAAAAAGAAATTCAAAAGGAAATTGGAATTGACTGATTGATGATTTCGATTGACACAAGTGATATGGGGTAATGGTAGTAATCACATTGTTACAAAAGTTGTATTGTGTAGGTACGTGATAATATATAGGTCGTTTTGTGGCTTTCACAGTGTGGTCTCTTCATCTCTTACATTGAGACAGACAGTCACACATTTTTTTTTCAAATCAAAGAATCCCAATCAATAGTAATGGAAAAATGGCAACAATAGAAGAAAAAAAACAAGGAATGAGTGGTTGATGGCGAGGAAAAGAATGACAAAAAATTGTGCTGACCAATTGTGACCATTGCATTGCTGCTTTCCTTTTCGTATGTATAGCGAAGAAAAACTGAAAGTCCGAGTTGAGTTGACTCACCGCCACCACCGTACAAGGCCACAGGGCATACTTTTAACATTTTTGGAGTGGACGAGATGCATGCAAATGTAGCAAAATTTGTAATAATTTTTCACACTTTGTTTTATCCAAATTCCTCATTGCAACACTTGACAAAAAAACGTATGTTTCGAATTTTGTGTAGGCGAGACTCGTAAGTTTAGTGCGATATGCCATTCTCACGAAGCAAATCACGCTAAATTATCTCGCATTAAGAAAGCCTGCAGAAATGTCCGTTTTGTTGGATGTGCTAACACGGATTTTTTATAAGATTTTGATGTCGAGAACGCATACGTCTCGATCGATAGTGTGTATATAATCCATTGAAGTGACCACGTGTACAGTTGCGTTTTGCAGCGAACACGCACATGGTAAAAGTTTGAGTAGGCGTCGCAAAGATAATGAGCGGTGATTGATGAGCCGATGATGATAAAATATAAGCTTACATATTGTTTGATTTCAATAGCTTATAGAATATCCGAATGTAAGCTTAGGAGGAGTCGTTAAGATGGAAAGTTTTAGTCGTCTTGAAAAGAACAAAGATTTTTGTGATGGCATACCTACATACGTATAGCATACATTTTTTCTTTGTTGTTTACGTCCTTTTTAGTAAAGGAGACGCACACGTGCTTCGCCATGTCGGTAAAAGATATATACAGCACACCTCCTCGAACAATCGAAGTGATGTGATGGGATGATATGATTATGATGCGATGATAATGATGCATGACGAATGAATGAGGAAGAAAAACGTACAAATTTAGCGTACTACAAAAATCCTAAGAGGTTTAAGGGAATTTTACTGTCGAAAATGGAAATCTAGGAAATTAGGCGTTGTACACGCACTTGCCTTTTTGACGCTGGAGGCAGTCAAATATGGATAGCGTCACGTGTTAAAAAAACAAGAATTAACGCAAAAGTCGTGTCGCACACAGCCCTGCCCTGTAGCAACTTTCATTGATTTCAAGCAATTTACGGAAAAGAGAGTAGTAGAGTATCGCAGAAAACATGGCTCGTTTTCGAATTCTTCGAAATACTCTACTTGAAAGTGGTGTCAACTGATAAGGCAGACAACAATGGTGAAATGTGAAATCCTGTTGAAAAACCGTTTTTCTTAGCTTGATAGCTTACGAACGAATGCAAAAATGTGTTTGCGTGTTCAATACTCCGTCATCCATGTATACACAGGAATTGATGTGTAAAGCTTTAATACCTACAGCGAAGCAGTAACAAAGCAAAACACTTAAGACACAGGTCACCTATTCAGCAAGGAAATTCTATAGGAAATGTATATCCCACAGTTTTTTCACAGAAAGGTATCATTAAAGGAAGTCAAAAGAGATCAAACAGTTTTTTCTTCAATGTACTTAGTTATTATCATATTTCCTCTAGACCTGTGTAGTGGTTATTTTACAAAGAGGAAAAAAAATCCCGTTGGTGTTGCAAATTAAGTTGACGGTTTCTCGTTGCGTTTACTGTTTTAAAGAAAAACACTCTTGAGGAATGTGTTATTATTTGTTCGTGGGTTTTAAGGATAATTTTCGGGTGGTGCAAGAATTCTCCTCCGCGTTGTAAGATGCACACACATTGTTGGAGAGGTTTTTGAAGGGCTGATATTTTATGCATTTGTGTGGAATGAAGGAAGTTAATCGTTTTGTAACAAGAAATATATGCATATTATTATTGCATGCCGCGCTGCCCTATTCATATATACGCATATTTTATCACTATTCAACATATCATGCAACACATGTACTTTGCCAAATTGACCGCCTCCTCGAACATGAAGATGTAGAGGAGCTGACAAAAAATGCGTGACATGGGATGATAATCGTTATTATGCATCAGATAAATACCAACTTTCAATGTTTTTTCGGTGTGGTTTCCCTTGAGGCTTTTTTACAATGTATGGATTCTTTCATCATTTGATGAAAAAAATATTTTTTTTTTGGAAACAGACGATTTTTTTCTGCTTTTTTATAGTTTACCTCATGTTGTTACAGGGGTGGACGGAATGCACAGTATAATTACGCGATGACTGTTATGAGCTATCGATCGAAATATTATGTATTGAAAATTATTGGTGAAAAAATGGTTAGAAAAAACCAGTTCAGTATGGGATTTTTCTAACCGTTTTGTCTCGCGATATCCACACAATCAATATTCATAAAGACCAAACATAATATCGAGTAAAGTGTAGCACTCCCCACGACTCGCTACATCATTATCTGCATTGTACGCCCTAGGAGGCAATAATGCACTTTTCTTTGTAATAATTTGATTGCGCAGGATGAGCGAGTCGCATAAGGGTATAGGGTGGGCTCTGGTGAAATATATATTTGGAACCACTTACATTTCTATATTGTAAGTAAAGCATTATTAACGTGGAATATATCGTTCTCGTAATCACTTGTTTTCTAAGCACATACTTATAAAGTTGGATTAGTGTGATCAATATTTTATTGATTTACTCTCGCCATTGTTTCATCCCCTCTTCTACATTTTGTTTTGTCATGCAACTGCCACACAATTTTTGTGAAATCGAGATAGAAAACTATTCGTTATTATTATTTGTTAAACATCGGAGAGAAGATATGCATTTTTGAGTAAAAAAATATGAATCTGATAGTTTCCAACGATTTATGCACTTGCCCCACATACAATTATCTTTCAAATGAATGTGATAAAGGGATAAAAAAATGAAATGGAGTTGCGCATGCATATCAAGTTTATTAAAGGTAGATGTGGTGCATGGCAGCGGTGGTGGTGGTGGTATATGGAGCAATATTTATGCATAACGCAGTAAATAACGCACACGAGAGGCATTGTTTGGTGATTACAGTGGAGTTAAATAGGGTATAAGGCATATGTTTTTTCTCTGAATAGCTCTGTGATCTGTGACTGCCAGGGCTTTTGATTGGCAGAAGTGGGTAAAAGACCTGCATTGAGTGGGAATAAATGGAGGAGATAAAAAAGTAGAGTGCATAAATAGACACAGTTATAGTTGACATGAACTCAAACTCTGCAATAATATACTGTATCAGTATCGGGTTATAATAATAAGTTAAGTATGCTGTATTATAGAAAAATGACGGGGTACCTACCTATCTATATATTTCGAATTTACACCGGTATCAAAAGTATCAACTCACGTCATAAAAACCAAATGTCATTCCTTCATTTAACTCATTATATATTTCCATTTGATTTTTTTAACTTTTCCACTTCTAAAGAATTGACACTAATACCCTGACAGAAGAAAAGGAGTCATCTTAATAATAATGCCAGCGTTTCAAATGTCACTTCCATTCAAGTGTCCCGAAGTACGCGTGTGTCTGTTGAAACTGTCACAAGTTTTTGTAAGACTGTTGACTGCTGTCATTTTGTTGGCATTGATTATTATCTCTGATGCGAGATGCACGTTTGGAGATAAAGCCGAAATGGTATTAGAACCCCTGGTGTGTCCTTGTTCACATCTTTTAAGAGCAAAACTGTGTACGAAACCTAATTCAATTTGCAAGTTCTATTTACAATTAGTACTTAACGTCCCTGCAATCCCTATAATCTATACACTTTCTCTCCGGATACTTCTCATATTATTTAGCTCAATTGTGTAATTTTAAAATGAATGGGGTCATTGGCTTGCTGATATAACGTGAAAAATTGATTTTTAATCTACTTTAGATACTCGGCTAATTTCTCTTTTAAAAACCTTTTCCCATTCTGATTCTCACATTTTAGCACGTTTCTGTGAAAACTGAAATGAAAAGGGTTCCTCCATTGTTTGCGCTATATTCACACAAAAAATGTTGTGCTAGCTATTAAAGCTTAGTAAACAATACGGATGAAACGAGACTTGTCGCCAACAAAAGCACAAGAAAGCACTAAAAAAGTCATGACTCATTGTACAATTCCCACATTATCCGATTTTTTACTAACAAAAAAATGACTTCACAGCTTGTCTTTAAACATTTGTGGCGTGACTTTGCTCAACAATTATTGTCAAGTGAGTTCCATTGTGGAACCGAAACTGGAAAATGTTCGTGAAAGTCAAGCGTTTTTATTTCTCGTTGTAATGGTTTGTCTACCAAAATGATTGTCACGTAATGAAACTAACAGCCCACCAGTTTCAATCAAGGACTCAAAAAGATCCACTTGGGCATTAAATGGTGCAAGGTATTATGTTAAGAAAAAAAATGATGGTACAAAGTACAGCACACAGTCAAGTCGTCACTTCGTGAAAATCGTTACAGCTGCTTGATTTTATGATGCTCATCGAAAAAAAAACTTGGCTCTGGTCTGGTTCCGGCTTTTATAATGATTCGCGGAGCACAATTTTGAAAATGAATGAACCCAGAAAAAAAATGTTTAAATGCTTTTGATAACTCCACACCATGCTTCATCGACGACAGTTAAAGATGTACTCATTAAAGCTACAAAGTTGCTCATCTGTAAGAAGTGATTTTTTTCTAATCAACACCTTTCAAAGAACCTTTAGACGCTCATTGGAGTGCAGGGCAAAAATGTAATCTAAAAACGATGTGACAATGACTTGCGACATTTTTTTCTCTTTTAAATTCAATTGAATAGAGCAAACCAGGGTTGCTGACTTCCCTGCTGTGGTGTGTATCGTGTTTGAATATTATTTGAAAATGATGGTAGTAGAGCGCAAAGTGATTCTTCATTATTACTTTAGCTCCTCATCATCATCATCATCATCATTCCCACCTAAAAATCTATAGCTTTCTAATGTAGGTTTATCTATGGGAAAATGGGATTGTCACGAGATAAGATAACCTTAAGTTCTCGAGTGTCAAACTGGTTTTGCCGAAGAGTCCCATTGAGAAATGGGATTTTCACCAGAGATTAAGTTGTTTTCCCTATTAATGAAGCCGTTTTGGCTGGCTATCAATCAACGCTGTACTTAATCAACGTGTGTTTTTGATTACAGGGGAAGACTACACACCCGGCTAAATGGGTACGGTAGGCCGTCATCAGGATCCCAATCAACGAACGACTCTGGAGTGGCACTGCTGGGCGAAAACGGGAGTAACAAGAGCGGCGCAAGTCATGGCCAAACTCATGCCACATTGTCTGCCTCGACATCAAATGACAACATGAGTAATCCAGTTGGTCCCCATTTAATTCATAATCATGCCCACGGTTTGGGCTCGTCCTCGCCTGTAGGTGGGATCAGTTACGGGGGTGGGTGCAACCCTGGGGGAACGGGGAGTACAGCACTAGCCTTAAACTTCCGGCAGGAACAAGATTCCCTTTCGGCGGCAGAACACCACCTTCTCAACCACCACCTTCCGCATCCTCACATGACGAATGCGCATGTGCAAGACTATCTCAATACACACCACCATCAACAACATCTTCGACTGTACCATCACCACCACCATCATGGGGAAATTGTGCCGGCATCTGGGGCTCTTCCCGCTGGGGGATGTGGGAACCAAGGCGGGGTTGTTATGACTGGTTGCTGTTATCCCACGATACCTCCACCACCACCCTTGGCGTATGGTACATGGTACAGTACAACGCACCTAAATTTCCATTTTTGCCAATTTCCCAAATCGACACCACTTGATCACATACCTAAGAATCAATTATGGTTGTGTCCTTTGTGACTCATCAGGTTTGAGGAGAAAATAGGAAAATCCATTAAAATCCCCCTTTCCTTTCTAACTGCATACCTTCCACATGTTTTATTTTCTTAGCTTGTCAAGTGTATTTGATTTGAGAACGAACGAACGGAGATGGTAATCATTACATTTTTGATTACCTTGTTTTATTCTCTCTCCCTTGTCATCTGTCATTTTTTATTGAGCTTTGTTCGTACCCCTTCTATTTTTTTTTAAATTCCCCCCACATAGCCACCCCTTGTTCTTGCGTGTATTGATTTTGTTTGAAAATTTATTTTATTTGCTCGCAGGAGGAGATCCTAATAGATTCTTGTAATGACTTGAACACGAAAAAGTTATCAGCTTGATTGCGATCAAAAGCGCACCAGCTATATGCATTTTTCATTTGTATGCAAATCCAACCTACCTTCTCCTGATGATAGTCTTGTTAGGCAGGCTCATTAAAAGTGATTCATGAAATTGATTTGAATAGTGAGGAAAGGCAAAGTTATAAAATGAAATCATGAAGTATATTATTAGGAATAGTCAATATTGACTTTTTGAATATTATTATGACTCCAATTGCAGAACTAGGACCGGGAGGAATTGTCTACGACTCTGATTCCTCGCTAACTCTCGCCGCGGCGAAAAGCCTCAGTTTGAGTAACTCCCTGAGCAAACAATGTGGTCTGGAATTGGATCAGCAACAACTGTTAGATGACGAGAATAAAAAGAAGGGACGGAGAAATAGCAGCTCTAATGATAGCTCTTCGTCGGTAAGTACCCCTCCTTAATTCATGAGTTTCGACTATTTAGCTTAACAGTATTCAGTATTACGTGAACGCACCCCCCCTTATTTTCATCTTCATCAAGTTGAGAAATTTCGTGGACCTTGGACCTCTCCATCAGGTCACATCCTTCATCACGAAATTCAATCCATTTTTCGTGTATTTAGGCACCATCACCATATCACATTGTTCTAATGTCGTGAGTCCTTCTCACTCTATCAAAACGCTAAAAAGGACCATACATCACACTTGAAAAATTTAACAAGAATGTGCTTTTTACATGTTCAAGTGTGTCTTATCAGAATGCCGAATCTCTACTCTACTCGTACCATATTATTCCATTCCGTTGAGTGAGCGGTGTGGGGACAAGAGACTTTCCCATTTTCATTCTTTTTTCTGAGTGGTGCATATCTCAAAAGATTTATTGAGCGTATACATACCTTTGTCGTATACCGCTTTCGTACTCAAGTCCCATTGCAAAAAATGTGTAGTGTTCGTGTTATACACGGCTAAAAATATTATAACGTGTTTCATCCAACACAGTAGCGAGTCGCACGAGTAGCACCTCTGTAGACTAAATTACACGATAAAAATAGTGTCATACCGGTTTCGGCTTTTTGTTGTATTATGGGATACGCTTAGCTGTACCTAGTGCCTTGTAAAATTGTCATAGAATGAGAAGGAAAAAAAGCGTAAATTGGATGTTAGAGTAGTTTATTTTTTTTGAAAAATAAAAGGATGAGGACAACTACACACTGTAAGCCACAATGAGCATGGCTGCTATTTCTGGTATGCAATTTAGAAATGAAGTTATCGTCGTGAGGGGTAAAAGAAGATACGTCCATTCAGATTTTTTTTGTGTCTGTTGACTGTGCACAGCTTAATATTGCAGGTAATTGACCTATATATCCCAGTTGGAGCAGTATTGTACATATTGTACCTGCACCTGCATGACAAACAATGGTGACCTTGCAGGAAAAAAAAGCTTTTTATTGGTTTTCATTTTTATTGAATTGGTATTTTTGGTACTTTGTCATGCTACAATGATGATAAAACTATTGAAATGTCGTGATATTGGAATTCACCTGAAAATACTCTATTAAAGTAAGGGTACGTGATTACACGATGATATTTTTTACTGCGAGCGCAGAGCACCTTCAAATACGGTCTCAAGTTTATTGTGTGGCACCCATCACAAAAACCTCAGCTCCCTTGAATATACTCAAGTGCAGAGAGGCGAGAAATGAGTTGCAGAAAAAAATGTGTGTATTGAGGGGTTTGTAACAAACCCCATAAACCTTCATTGATTGTCCCCACCCCTTAACTCCTCGTTTAGTCAATTTTTTTCTTTTGCGGTAGAGTGCAATTTTCGCGTAGAATGACAACACAGAAAAACTAAAATGTCAAGACAGAATTCGACTGGGTGGTCTGTAGTCATCCTTACTCTTGCCTTTTGCATGTAAGCCGTCACATTTATAAACTGAAAATGTCAACCATAAAGGAGAATTACTGAGGGAAGAGGAGGAGATTGAAGGATTTTCTATAAAAAAATTGTATTGTATCAACTGATTTATGTTGATGTTATCCTAGGTTCACGTAGTCCAACACGATTTTTTTCAAGTTCACATTTTATTTCTTCTTACGAACCAAAACGAGAGAAAACTTGGATAATATTTTACAAACCCACTTTGTGTACCCCTTTTCGTACTCGTAGCAGGAACTCTGTGAAGAGTGCGAGGGCAAAAGGTGAAGTCATTGACGTTCCATTTGGGTGCACAATCTGTATCAAGAATAGGTATATATATAGTGGCGTAAACCACGCTTTTTTCTTACACACACGCCTTGAATCCACTCTGTTTGGCTCAAAAGTGCTGCAATGCAGTGCAAAGAAAAAACCTGTGCATAAAGGATTGCAACAATAACACATTTTTAGATTTTCGTCGACGACGTGCCAAAGAGGTCTTCGCGAATCAAGTCAACATAAAAGCGAAGAAAATAATATGGGTTTTAGCAAAACGTCAAGAGACGTATGCATTACCTTTACAAAAATACACCTAGCGTTCATCACATGATGCAGGTTAAACAATAAACGATTGTTGTAGTACATCAAACCCTGATACGGCGACTGTGTCACGACGAAATGAACTCTTAGGCACTGTGAGAGTATTACAATTTTTCTCATAAAAGCCTCTAAACGACATCATTGCAGTATTGTGTATCCTATGATTTTGCTAGAGGCATGTAAAGCCCTGTGCGATGCGATAATGATAATATGGGATGATATAGACATCATCGGTCGGACGAGTCAATTAGCGCTCTGAACCATTTACCAGTTTCCCATGAAATTTAATGAGATACATACTCACCAGTTTACCCAACTAAAAATACTATAAATATTTACAGCGGGGTTGATGGTATAACGTTCGACGACCGTCAAAACTGTGCGAGCGAGGTATTGCCGTTGTCTTTTGCGAATTGCAACAGGCAACGGCAACAGAAAAAAAATCCAAAGTAAAATTGGATATGACAGGACTGCACAATAGGATAGTAATTTATAATAACACATTTTAAAAATTAATGAGTCGGAGAACATCGTACAGAGCGTACATATTATGTATATATATACCTAGTTGAGTGATAAATGATGAAAAATATGTCTTAACCATATAGGAATCCCTACTTTACGTTTTTCACTACGTGATTTACTGCTTTGCACACATTTTTTCTTGTGTCAAATGACATTATTGTGAAGCCTAAGGACGATGAAGGAATGATTGCGGTTTTATTGCGTGGTGGATGCACACGCACCATAATACAGCTGTAATTAATTATTTTGTATTTGCTAAACCAGACTTTCTACTAATTTTTCAAGAGAGTGAGTACGGTGTGCTAACACGGTTAACACATTATTGCAGCTTCCGCAATTTGGCACTATCATCTTCATTTTTTCAAAGTGACACTTCTACGAGATCAACAAGGGTATAAAAGTGGGGATGCATGCATACTGCATAGGTACGCAAGTCGTCGTGGTGCGTTATGCAGTCCACGTGTGTTTTTGTCAAAATCTGAAAAAAAACAAGGGGGAAATCAGGATCTAATTAATTGGATGAATCAAAACAGTGATGATGATTCATTGACATGGATTCCCTTTCTTTTTTGGCAAAATGATCTGCTAACGAATAATGCAAGGTTTCCTTTGAAATGAACAAACTTCCACTTCGTGATATCCTCTTCTTTTGGCGAAGCTCACATTTCCTGTGAATCCCATTGGCATAATAACTGCCTTACTTGAATCACTGTAAAAAATTCAGGAAATTCAGTCTCTAGATTAAACTCCCAATTTGCTCTTTCTAGCTCACCAAGATGAATCAAACAAGTAAATATGGAATTGGAAAAGCTTTTTAAAAAAAATCTCATCAACTCCACGTTTCTGTTTCTCTAAACAAGCTGATTACTTAAGGTCACAAGGATCAGCGGAAAAACCGCAAAAAGTGCATTGTAGCCTTTTGTGCATGTTACACATTTTTCTCATTTCCTCGTGGGAACCCTGTAGCTGAGCTTGTTTTGCAAAATGGTATGGTTTTGTGAAATGGATGCTATAACGGTTTAAACTTTCAAATGATTTACTCGAAAATCGGTCATTTATTGCTACAATCCTATTCAACCTGGGTAACAATTGCGCTGTAAAAACGCAGGCAAACAACGGAATCAGGCCATGCTTCGTCTCAACTGAACAAAAGTATGTACTGAAAATTTTGTACGAATGGATGGATCAGCACTTTTCAGTGCGCACAACAATGACAAAAGGATCACATTTCATCGTAGTAACCCAGACAAATGAAACTTTTAAACGAGGTCAGTCCTCCTCCTCCACCCCTTCCATAACTAATTATTGTTCCTCGTTTTTTGCAAAAAGAAAAATTAGCGGTATGCGACACATCATGGTGCACACTTGAGAAATGAGAAATCATTCAAATACAATTACATTACGCTAAACTCCTAATGTACTCTCCTCGCATCCAAAGAGTCACGTAGTTTCCTCTACAGAATGACCTTTACGCAGTCAAAGGTCACTATCGAGGATGACTTAGGATTGCAAACCCTTATGAGAGTTTTTAAAAGGTAGGTTTGCGTTTCAAGAGGAGAAGCGTGACAGGCACATTTTTGAAAAAAACGCGTCGTAAACCTCAGTGTTATGGTGTGCTACATCATGATTGCATTTTGCTTTACATCCTCTCTATTCCCCTATCACGAGCTAATTACTCTACGACCTACGAATAAGAAAGCAGCCTGTAGAAAATATAATATATTTTCATTTTGTGTTATTACTGCATTCTCGCATATCCTATCATGCATTCAGGGATAATTCAAGTCTGCTCACCTCAGACTACTGCGTTACATTTTGAGCTGTGCATAATAAAATGTTGGGTGAGGATTTGCGAGTGATATTTGAAATCTTGTAGAAAATCAAGTAATCTGCGAACAATTACATTGGGAAAAGGGATGTTAAGCTGTTTACGATGTATGCTTAACTCTTGTAATTTAAATGGTCGATTAATTATTATTAATTTTTCAAAATGTTTATGACTCTGATTGCTAGCTGTAATAATCAAGGAACTTTCTCAGGAGAGGTATTTTCACAAAAAGAAAAATTATGTGTAACACGACATGCATGAGTGCAGTGCACGTTTGTGTAAGAGGTATAGTGTGTGTGTGGCACATGACAAAATTGGGATAATTGCCGTTAGGAAAGAACGGCTATCTTTGGAAAATATCTTTTGAGTTCACATCGTTTGCGTCAAGTGTTTATCGCAAAAGATATTAATTTTTACTGCTTTGTTTTCCCGATTAAACGTTTTGTCCTTTAGGTAAAAAGAAGGTGGTACGCTTTGTATTAGCTTGTATCACGTTGATTGCTCAGTGTGCAGTTTCTTGAGGCACTCTACTCTGTGCTTTGATGATGCGACAATAGTTTTTGATAATGACGAGATGATTGGTATCTCATCAGCACAGGATCTAGTTGACATGACATGTCAGCCATAAAATATAATATGACAGGCACCTATGAGCAGGAACAGTGAGCACTCGTTGTTTAACATTTTAACAACAGCTTTTCTCATTTTTTCTATCCCTTACCTATACGGCGATCTTCACTGGTTATAAAGTGGACACACATTTTTCCTTCGCTTGAGGTGAAAACCTATGGTAATCAATTTTACGATGTCTTTCACAAAAAATCCTCTTGCCCTCAGCCAGTCGTAGACACAGGTACGATGATGGTCAGTTAGCTTCTTTCTAGTAGTTTATTAACTTCAGGAATAATTAATTTTCACAGTGTGCATACGGCAGTAATAAATGAGAATGAATTAAAAGTATATCTTTGTAGTGTGATACTGGGTAGTTGGTAGTGTCGCTGATAAAGTGAGAGAGAATATGTAAAGTATGAAGTTGTTCGGCAACAAGTTTATAACAATATAAGTAAGCAATAAAGCAAGAATCAAGGTAATAATTCACCCATTAGCTATATTATCCTTAAAAGAGGGGAGGCTGTGGGGTGAAGTAATTAATATGGAAATTGGGAATGAGTAGGAAAAATGGTCATGCCCCGGTGTACACACACAATATATTTTCTTACAAACACTTTTACCTTCTCGAAGACAAATATTAATATGCAATAATAATAAAAAGTGCATCAAAGTTCAAAATGAGAATCGTGGTGTGTAGCTAGTTGCAAGTACGTCAGCACGTACAACAACTTTTCCTGATGAAACTTGACAAAAGTTGACTGAAAAAGATAAGATGGAGATGGAGTAGTGGAAGTGGAGGGGAGAGAAACGTGACGCAGAAAAATGACTTGCGAAAGGGGTATATATAAAAAAAGGGACAGATTGTAGGGTATTTGCTCAGAAGATTTTTTTTGAGAAGCTGATAGACAACCACTTCACGACGTTTTTGTTGATTGCTCTTTAATTTAAGCGTATCTTTGCGGTTTTTCTCTTTTGTGCATTGCAAAAATGCAGAGCAGAGAGCGTGTACATGACCAAGATTCAGATCAAAAGAGTTTAAACCATTTTTTTCTCTCTACAGTTTGCGATGAGACAAGAGACCTTTAAGAGAATTTTGACTTCCTTGTTGTACTACTCCTGTGATTTTCATGCACAAGGAGTGTTGCACAAGGGGGATATTAGTGAATGCAGAATTTTTTGCTGATGCAATTTTGACTGATGCATTTTTGCGTTTTGTATGTGCATGCTCTCATTCAAAAATATCCTCGTTTATTATAATATGATGAATATGCTGGTTTTTAGTTGTAAATGTGAACATATGGTATGAAAAACACGATATTTTAGGGATCAATTACCTCTTCGTTTTATGCAAACAATGGGAAGCATAATGTGATGCATGGAAAAGTGAAATAAACTTGCTAAACGAGCTGAACCACAGTTATATCAACGTTTCAAAGAATGTGTCTTTGGTGGTCGATTATTGCACAGTCTTGTTTCTTCAGATACTGATAGCTTTATTCGATAGGGTAATGATGGTGCTCTTGTAACAACATCGAGTAAACATTTTGCTAATCTCATGTTTGCTGTAGTGTCTATCAAATAAAATAATGAGACTTTCTGTAACTCCGGTTGTCGATGAAAGTTTTTTTTTTAGATTAGCTCAAGAATGAGAGCTACGAAAATAATGCACGCGGAAAGGTAGGCATTGATCAGTGGAGGATGTAAGTAAGGATTTTCATGTCAGCGTATGACTCGATAAGATTAAAAGCTTGTAAAAATGTCAGGAAGTACAATTTGCCAAATAAAAATAATGCATTCTTGAGTTATGCTCCTTTCACATGTGTTTGCGTGCTCGGAACAAAATTTTATGGTTATTTATGAACTAAATAATTATCTGATAAGTGGGTAATCAATTTAATGTAATTAAGGAAAGAGGAAAAGCTTGCAAACTTTGATGGAAGGAATGAAGCGTGTTGTTCACTAGGTTGCTTGAGTATTATGGTCACGTTATCCGTAAGGGAAAACTGGATTGGTCAGTAAATGTCGATATATTATTGATTTTGTCGAGCTATTCTACGATAGATTTGAAATCATTCTTCATAATCAGGTCTACTTACACCTAACATAACTACAAAACCATGTTTAGCCCTAGAGTATCGACTTTGGATTTAGAAGCAACAACAAAACTTAATTTGGTAAAGGATAACCGTGGTGAACGCTTAAAATGACAGACGACAGACAAGGAAAACGTACAAGGGACAAAGTAAAAAATGTAAATGTAAAATGTAATCCATTGCGTGGAAGGAAAAAAATTGTATGCAGTGCTACGACTTCCGAAAAGCAAAACGAACATCTGTCATATTTTCTGTTGTTAACTGTCACCAGTCACGACGTGAGGTAACAGATACATTGCTGGCATCAAGGAGTTTGTGTAGTGCTTCACGCTGCAAGTAATTATCCGTTTCAGTGAGTGACTTATCAGATGGCTCATGTTGCAGCAGCAGCGGAGCAAGTGTGGGAACAAGTAAATTGTCACCTTGTGTGGTTGACAAAATGACCGTAAATCCGTTGCGTCGACAAAAAAATTCATGCTTTTGGTTCAGTAAACTCCTTGCCTTGGAAAATGCTTCCTGAGCGCTGAAGGAGCTTTTTTGTATTGGTGAAGTAACTGATTGTACAATCGTATATGTAATACGCTCATATTAAATATTGTAAAACTATGGTAGTCCTTAAAGGCAGTAGATATGAATTTCAGTTTACATGTATTTGCGAAATAATTGTGGGAGATCCGAAATGCGCTATATTTTGACATTAGCATATGTGTGCATGCTCCCATGCGCCACTCTACTTCAATCCTTCCTTCGTGACATTTAGCCAAAAGGTGTAAACTGCACAGGGGACTTGTGAAGGTTGCCGTTTATTTAGTAGCTTTCTTTGTGTTTTACGATTCATGCTAATCTAAAAGGATTTCTTTTTGCACACTCGTAAAACTTTTCCTTCGGGGGTTCTTCAATGCACATTTTGTGGTTTATTGCTCATTGCTATCCCATGAATCATTATTTTGAACTTCCCCTTTTAACAAAACATCCGTTTATGGAACATATATGGGGTTGAGTACAAATACGGAGTTGTAAAATATAAAAAAAAAGAACAAAGGATTACTATAAGGTTTCGTGTTGTGTTGAGTTCCCCTGAAATTAAAGTAGATTTCTCAACATCAAAAACTAAAAACTGAGTGAGTCACTCATACCGTTCAACCATCTGGAACTGGTAAGATGAAAAATAGTTTTTGTCCAACGAACACACGCTCCTACATGCTCTACAGAAAAACCATTTCACCATGTTTAGTTTTTGTTATAGTCCGTGTAGTCCTGTTTCATGACATGAAATCCACAGAGACATGTCCACTCAACCTTGCGCAAACAATCCTGTTCTGTGTTTAGGCTTAAATTTCACTTTTCATGTGGCTATGACTGAGCAAGTCTTACAAGAGGGATTGCATTACATTCAGCAATCTTCAAATCTTATACGAGATTATGTTTTTTCATGTAAAAAAATACTTTTAAGGAAAGCGAATGCGTAACTGAGGCAAGGTATGCCGTTTGGATATATCTTTTCAAAGTCAAGTCCAGGTACGAGCAGGTATTTCTTGAGGATGTTTTTCGTCATTATGTAACACGACGAGACTTAACGAGTATGAAATTTCATGCTCTTTCGTCTTCAATCATCGTTCCCCCTGTTTCATATATCTTGCACTATAATGATGGATGATAGTTTATTTTTGCTGACACAGCACTAAATTCCATTTTTCTTCTGACGATACAAAACTTTTCTGAGAATATACAAAAAGCTGGAAATCTCAGCTGGCATTCCTAATGAAATATTAACGTGCATTAAACACGTCGTCCACATACAAATGGTGAACTAATGATAATGATATATCAATCTAACAAATTCAGTCAAGCTAAAATCCTAATCGAATGTTATTTTAGCAAAGATGAGCGCATGCTTTCCGTCTTAATGTTAAATTAAAGTATTAGCCATTTGTGATAGACTGTCATTTATATGAGCAATTTTCGTTATAGCTATGCCCTTCTTCTGCCTTATTTAAACAAATAAAATACTTTAAAGGATAAACAAATGTTAAATGTTCTGAGTTCTGGTAAAATCTATTTATTTGTAAGCGACTCGTAGAAATTCCACAGTCGTGACATGGTTGTCGCCTGTTCACTTGGAAAATTCAAGGTTAAACGATTTTTATTTGATGTATTCCTTCACAACCTGTGTCATTTCATGGTGTGATACCGTGTCATCATTATTCCTCTTCGTCACCACTCCGTTCCGCCACATGATATAATATGTTACATTATCTCCTATATTGGAATGATGAACGTGTAATATAGATTACGGATATTCTAAAATGGGTATGTGACACAAGGATATTGCCTACCAGACTGACACAAAGTATTTTTTATCTAAAAGTGTGCGTATTGTATTGCGTACACTTTTTTATGATTTTTAGTCTTAAAAACAATACTCAACTACTTCCATATACGGTGATAAGGCACGGTTCAAGGAATCATAGAATTGTTAGTTGAAACCATGTGTTTAAAACTGGATTAGAGAATTAGTTGACGCCAGTGAATCTACAAACAAGCGCGTATACGCAACGCTGCATTTTTATTGTGCTTACGGGATTCCACGATACATGGGTTTTGTGTACCTGAATGAAAATAATTGAAATACATAAACCATCTCTGCAACAATCCCATTTTGAAGTGCGTACAATATAGGAGATTGGAGATTAGATGAGAGGATGTGAAATAACAAGCTGCTCGAGTTTTCTTCTTCTGATTTTTGGCGTAATAAAAAATTACGGTAACACGCCGCGCTGCTGCTGTTCTGATCTGATCACAACAGCTACACGTAAATAAGCAAGTGGATTACCTAGATCTCCGTTTTAGAATTGGTGGTACCACGAAGGCTCTAATCCGAAGAAGATCCACCCGCTAAGCAAAGCTAAAGCGATTGCGAAAATAAAAGGAACACAAAATGGTCAAGACGGGATAATATACATTTCATCCTCCCCAAATAATAAATTGCAAATGAATAGTGATGGCGATAGGATGAGCATGCATGAAATATAATTTTGTTAAATACTAGCTGTCACCATCATCCGTGGACTATTACTATTATCTTTGCTTGCAGACACTTCTTACTTCTTCTTGTGCATCTAAAAACACATTTCTTACCGATCATACCTGTCCTCCCACTTATTGCGCCGCGTAGCCTCATGTGTTAACGGTGATTTGTCATAGGATTTTTACCCGAATATCCTACTAATCGCGAAAATTACAGTCGTGCATGGTAAGTACATCCGAACAAAATAAGAGTTTTAGCGTTTGTAGCCCATCTTTAAAATCCCTATTCACACATGATGCGTCTTCTCTGGTAGAATGTAGGAGAGAGAGAGAGAGAAAATGCATCAAGCGTAAATCATGATTTATGGAGAGGACACTTCCCAGCAGGCAAGCTGTGCCTTAATTCACTCCTTTACTGTTCCCAACTCTTCAACAATCGACTTCATTTTGTGGTTTTTTGTCATGTGACAATGGGGCAGTGCATGGTGGAGAGGAAGGGAGTACGTCATACATATTTTTTTTTAATTTCCTCTTTGCATATCATCTGCATGTTTGATGAAGTTGGCACATAGTATACATACACTGTATATATGGACGTTTCAAAGTTTACTATCTCAAAGGGACTCACTCTTTAGAGAACAATCAGAGTACAACTATGCAGATTGAAAATGGTGATTGTCAATTGTCGCTTCGGTTTATAACGTTCACAATCTAGTTCCCAAAGAAAAATTCCTTGGCGAAAAAAAAATGAATTCCTATGCCGGTGAATAGTGTCGTGATGCAATGCACTTGTGTACAGTGGTAACAATGAAAAATTGTGTGCAGATAATGCTTCATTGCCTTTAGCCTTTCTTAGCAAAAGTCGTGCCAGTTGGACTTCAGGCAGATGAAATTTATGGTTGATTTAGAGCATGCAAAATGCACACAAGAATTCAAGGTGCCAGGAGGCTTAGTCTCCTGAAAAACAGCCTATAACGAATTCACCGTTGTTTTTGTATGGATAAAAAAAATGGAATGTTGTTGGATACCAGGAACAAGAGCGAGAACAACAATGAAGAGACAATTTTTTTTTCAGCAACAATAACAACAACAATCTTCATCTCATCTTCACGTCATATTATCTCCCTTCCTGTACATCATCGTGACACGACGACAAGCTACGAAAATACTATAACATTACAAAGTAAAGGTGGTGTCCCGTGTCCTCTCCTCGTGCTTACTGTACATGTACATAAAATGAAAATTGTATTATCTGGATTTTCCGTTCTTTCAGTGTGAATTGTCATCCTGAGGAATTTATTGCATATTGCTCATCCTCACAGTATCACACTGTAGGTGCCAGACAGTAACATCTTGAAGAAACTGTTCTCGCTGTTGGTGTGCGACTGCTTGTTCTCCCATTACGAAATGAGATGCACAATATCATACGAGTTGAATGCATTTTTCACTCTGTTCATTTGCCTTTTTCGTGTAGGGTATCTAGTTGCATTTTGCATTTGTAATGCAAAGAAAAGTATAAAGTGAGAAAATACAGTTAAGCAATCCTCCTCACGATAATATTGACACAAAAGACAAAAACGGAATGAGTAAACACAAATAATAAAAAAGGTATGACGATGCGAATGAAAATCCCCAGAAAGAATATAATTGCTAAATAAACGAACCAACACAAGCTACTTTTCTCGCCGCGGATTAAAATATATGGTAATATTGCGCAACGAGAAAACAAAGTGATAGCTCCCGCTCATCATGATTAATAATCGTTCATTATCATCCAGGGTAAATGAATGTGATAAGAGGATGACGGTGCAAGAATCTAAAAATCTCACCATTTTTGGGAATGTGATGGTTCTGACACTTTTCATAGCCAAACTTCCAAGTTTTTTTTCTTCATTTGATTAAAAAGTAAGTGACTGTTATTGTTATAATCTCCTCCGCCGTTTTAATGATGATTACTTCGAAGTCAATTTTCCTCTGTTCAAACACTTCCATTTTCTACCACTTTTCCACGCTAACACCAAGAGAGCAACTGTAAGTAGGCACATTTTATTACTGTCGTAAATGACCAAGACGGCAGTTGTTACGTTATATATTGCCTTTGAAAAAAATGTACCTTGCACTCACCTCAGCTATCCCCTAAAAATAACAATTTTCTTTTTACATTAGCATAATGAACAGTAGCATTAACTACTACAGATTTTTAGGTACATTCACACAGCTCCTTGCACACGTAACAGCATTATTATTCCATTATGTGAAGTGTGCAAAGTAAATATTAAAATGTGAAAAAAGCTATTTACATATTTGCTTTTTTGTCGAATGAGCCGTGTATTTTGTACCCATTAACATTCCTCTACCTTTATTTTCTCTCTTCAACTCCTTTAAAGAGGCTCACAGCTTGAGATGTTACAGGTCATTCAAATAAATTCGGCAAATGGCGAATGGGAAATAACACCTAAAAACCCTTATGCGTACGTACATTATTATGCCTACTCGGCTTTTTCATTTGTTGTTCTATGAATTGCAAACAACACCAGTTTTTCATCAATTTTATTTTTATAGCTAGATTCCTCTTCAAAAACTTTCACTTGGTTTGCTTGTTCGTTCGTGTTACGTAAAGAGGATCTATTAAAAGTGTTGGATTAGAGCGAGCTTCAGTGTGCATGTTTTAGAAATGCAATATTGCAGTCAGTCAACTGTAATATTCAGGAAAACGGAATAAAACCTGCTTTTTGTTCATTCATTCATCTTACCTGGTGATTAAAATACTTCCTCAATTTGAAGTGTATGATTTGGCGAAAATCCTCAGAATGCTGAAAACGTGTCTCCCCGCCGACTCGCCTTTGGTACATCCTGAAAATTCATTTGAGTCTAATGGCAAAAAGAATGTATGCGTAATTGAAGGAGTCTTAATGTAACCACAAGTGGTTCTATATACCTGAACAAGAAAGAGTAGATGCAATTTTTCGTTCCATTATGTTTCCTCCTTTTTCTTGTTCAAAGTTTCAAATGTTTCAAAACAGCTTTTACAAAAAAAAATCATTTCCTTCGTTCCATATTCGTCAAAAGCACGGATCCCAAGGCCAGCTTTTGTAGATGACTTGAGGTTTAATGCTTCACGGCTCCCGAAAAATGTAGAATCCACTGAAGTGACGGTTATA
This sequence comes from Dicranocentrus wangi, assembly GCA_036850665.1. Classification (NCBI taxonomy): domain Eukaryota; kingdom Metazoa; phylum Arthropoda; class Collembola; order Entomobryomorpha; family Entomobryidae; genus Dicranocentrus; species Dicranocentrus wangi. The sequence goes on along the minus strand of JAANSN010000438.1, from coordinate 11,623 downwards.
AAAAGGGAGTTACATGCTTTGAGTCTCGCTCGGATTCTACATGGTGATTATTCATTGGGATAAAAAGGCATATTCCGTGGTGCATTGCACACTGTAATGTAATCAAAAGCCAGAGAGTTGCGAATACGCGGATGCACACACAGCGCTACAATATAAAATATTTTGTAAAACTCGATTCGAGTGAAACAGAATGCATTTTTTGAAAACTGCTAGGTGCAGTACTGGGTATTATGTAGAGACGGCAAGTTTTTATGAGCATAACTCACGTGAAAGGTTACCAGAGTTCGTTCCATCATCTGTGAATCTCTGCTTAATCTGGTGTGATCTATAATACTGATATATTCTTTGAGTGAAGCCGGTTACATGTAGAATACGAACGAGCACGTCATAAAAACCAAAGAACATATACATATATAACGCGCACTATAACTATATGCAATGCACATAAAGGAGGAAGATAAAAATTACGGTCTGTCAGGTGGAACCAGGAATTCCTGCAATTCCTAGTTTATAATGATCGTGGTGATATTGTTAGTACCACTTTTATATGTATTGTTCCATAGCATTATTGTTGAATGGATATGCATGGCGTTGCGTTACTAGTATTGCTGAAAGAAGCACAAATTGCTTGCTGCGATTTTTGGTGCTTGAAATAATGACGGGGAATGTTCACGTGCCTACCTACGTACTTCAACTGGATAATGATACATGCCACACGAGCTTGAGGTTGATGTGCGAGATAAATGTTTTAAAATTAGTCTATTATTGGTTTTTACAGTTCAAAGACGGAGGGAAATGTAGTGGTCGCACGTGTGACGTCACAGTCGGCGGAGGAAGTGCAAGTAGTGGAGATCCATCATGTTACAATTCAGACGCCGGTAAGTAAAAATATAAATCCCACCAACTACACGGTGAAACACAGATCCTTAGTCGCTCTCTATATTATGGTAAGATTAGTAGAAAGAAACAAAGTAAGAAGCTTAACGAGGCTGAAGACTGAACTTGGGGGAGTTCCTCGCTATCCCATCGCGAGTATCATTCAATTTACACGAATAATCAATAACGATAAGTCTGAAATGAGAAAATTAAAATGTAATGTAACAAATATTTAGTAGTAGTGCCTTTACGAGGCGCAGGCTAGGCGTAGTGTTCTCAGAAACGTACAACGATCGCAAAATTATCTAATTTGGTCATCAAGAAAATGGTTGAATTGAATGTCTAAGATCTATAGTAATACTTCACACTAGCAGCATACCATAACTTGAAGGGGATGGATGAAGGAGTATAGTGAAAAGGAGATACAAAATGTGTAGAAAACGCGTAGGAGGAGGGGGAAGTCGGAAGCGTCAATGAGAAAGGCGTCAACTGACTGAAAATGATTGATAGCGTTAAAATCAGGATTACTCGAGTGTGTCAAGAAGAAAAAGATTGGAGGTATTGTCTTGTCAATAAAGTTTATGGGATTGCATTGACATCGACAGTTTGATGAAAATAAGGAAAATTTGCAATTTTACCGTAATTTCTTATATGTATGCTGTATGCTTGATTCAGGCAGTCAGAGTCAGACAGAATAGATGTGAAAAGCGTGTCGTACTTTTACAAGCTTAGACTGTACGGATGATGGAGATGGAGAGGCATAGACGGAAACGGAAAGTGGAACTATTCCTCTTTAAAACTAATGAAAAATGCATGCTTCTGATAATTTTTTGCACGGAAAAGGATTTTGTTAACAGGATAACCTTAACAGTATATTAGCATGGTTGAATGGTGCATAACGAGCAACTGTGTGCGGTACACTTTTTACTGCGCGCAAAAAATACGTTTCTTTCAGTTTTGTAAATCATTTTGATTATGCAAAATGTTTAACAGTTGGCTCACTCAAGTTTGTAGTGGATGTTACAGAAGGAATTTTACGGTCAGTATGCGTGTGGGAAGTGGGAGTTGAGGCCTAATGGTAAACGTTATATACAGTTTTTGATGGTATTATAGAACTCGTGTTGACGGATGACAGCAATGGGCTAAAACCAGGACAATGCAGTACTACCACCATGACCATGATGAGCTTTAAGGAAAACCAAAGGATGAAAGTTGCCAAAGAACTGTTAGACACGGAAAGGAAGTATTGCCATACATTGAAAACGATCCAGGAGACATTCGCACTGCCACTGAAAAATTCCGGGATTTTGTCGATGAAGGATATCAAGTGAGTTTTCAAATGGGAAAAGTGCATGACATGACAGGACGCAAATGACGTGTGCATGATGAAATTTGGTATTATCGTCGTGCGGAAAGGATATAACGGGTTGTGCACTTAATTTAATAAAATGACTCGTCGTAATTTTTTTTTTGTCCTAGTACACTATTCCCTGAGGAAGTGTTCAAGTTGTATGAGAAGCATTGCGGACTTTTGTCGCAATTGGAAGAACGGATCTCTTCCTGGAAGAATCAACCTACTGTTGGCGACCTTCTCGAAAGGTAAAAACTCAATTACTGTGTTTTAATGTCATTAGAGTAAAAAGCTCAGCAACTTCAATCAGCTTTTGTCCTTCGTTCTAATCACGTTTGCGCCTATTTATTGCCTCGAGGCAACATTTCACCTTGGTCTCATTTCTTAAGGAGTAGAAATTTAAAAAAAAATAATAAAAACAATGCAATACAGGAGTCTTGCAATTAGATGGGTTGTGTAATGTTTGAAAAAAGTCCATGTCTTCTTTCCGTTACATCTTTGCCTAGAGTAGTGGTAGTGCTGCTACAGTAATTAAACTCGAAATGTACTTCTTCCGCCAGAGAGAACAGCTATAAAAATGAGATTTCCCTTGGTTATCAACCTACCGCTAGGAAAATCTATAAGAATCGTGCACACAGATTTGAATGAATCAAACGGTTTAGTAGTAAAGTTCGTGAATGATGATTTTATTTTTTGCTTGTTACACAATAAAACTCCTATGAATATACCGCTATGGGCTGGCTCTTGGAGATAATTACAGCGATTCATTGATGAAACCGAAGAGAGAGGTGTTGCTTTAATGATCTCGAGATAATTGCAAGGAGCGAGCGAGCTGAAAAGCTTTGAATGATTTTTCCCCTTCATGGTTTTTTATTGTTTGGTGTTTTGGTTGATTGACAGGTTCATTAATGGGGAGGATGCGAATGTCCTGAGGCTGTACACGAGTTATGTAAATGACTTTCCAGAAGTGTTGAAGACATTCCACAAGTTGTGCCGGAGTTCCACCGAGTTTACGCGATTTCTCAAGTCTACACTGGAGCACCCCACGTGTGGCGGGTTAGACTTGGGAGCGTTTCTGCTTACGCCGGTCCAACGAATGCCGCGATATATTTTGCTGCTGAAGCAAATGATGAAGTTTACAGATGTGGGACATCCCGACTACAAAAACATCAGTGTGTGTCTGGACCGACTGAGGGAATACCTGAAAAGATTGAATGACTCTATGGAACACTCATTTCAGCTGGTCACTGCCCAAATCAGCCCTCAGCCACATGAGCCTTTAATAGAAAAGTTGATTGGTTTCTCGGGCAAGAATATTTTTCCTCGGGCGAGCACGTCGAGTCAGAGTAGCACTGGGGGAGAACTTGAGCACGAGCAAGTTGTCCATAAAGTAAGGTACAAACGATCCACCTCAGTACCCCGAAGTAGTCAATCGTCCACGTCGGAAACGGGCGGTCCCAAGTCCATGCCAACTGGGCAAAAAGAGTCAAAGTCGAAACTGAAGAGCAGGTCAAAGAGTGATTGGACTGTTTGCAATAACGTGACGGGAAGCAAGAACTCCATTGCACAGGATGAGGGGAAGAGGTGCATGAGTTGTAACTGCGCCAATTCTGCTGGCCATGTGCCCCATCCGCAAACTAAGTTACCAGTGGAAGGAAGCTCTGCGAATGGAGGTCGAGGAGGGCAACACCATTCGAGGTACAAGGGAAAGAAAAATGTGTTCGAGAGGACTCTTAGCGACTCCGACATAAATTCTGACGGGGATGAAGGTTCACTCCAGGAAGATAAGGAATCAACCCGAAAGTTTTCAACTTCAAAAAGTCTTCACGATTTTAACCAAGATGACGACATTGGGAACCTCGAGTGGTTCATTAGTGAGCCCAGCCTGTGTGAAATTAAGCACGGGAGCGTAATTCACCACCGTCATGATGCCGCTGTTACCCCCGAAGACGGCTCCAGAAACTCTTCATCCCTCCGAAGAAACATGATGATTCGCCCAATGACAACGAATCCTTCTGGTCGAGTCGTCGCTCGGCTCCAGCGAGCCAGCGAATCCGAAATGAATCTACACATGTTGGAGAAAGGGGTCGAGAAGGAGAGGGCTCCCAAGGGGAAGAGCAAAATGTCGCTGAGAACTTCCCTCAAAAACATATTCTCCATAAAGAAAAGGTACCGTAGTGGGGGAAGAAGCTCTGGTCGTAGTGAAAGCACAAGTTCTGCCTCCGGCACCTCCACCACTGCTACAACCACCGCAACCACCACAATATCTACAGCCACTGCTACTGCCAACTACCGTGTTGTCTATACTGATCACAGCAAGAAGGGCAGTAATAATGAGCAACGGGTTGCACTGCTAAAGAATGCCAGTAATTTGCCTAGTTGTCTTGTGAGCGCAGGCACGAGTTTCACTGCTAGCACCACCAATATCAATAATATCTGTAGCAGTACCAATCCGAACGGGAGCAGTAGTTCGAATTGTTGTTCGAGTGAGCTCAAAGCGTTAGGCATTTCACCGCTGCTTCAGTATTTGCACCGCATGCCCAGTTATTTGGAGCTGATTATGTTTAGCGTGCGAGAAACCACTGTTTAGAATAGATATGTCTACTTTTAAAGTTTTTTTTTGTCTTAACCAAATATATATTTTACAGTCGTTGTAGGTTAGGTGTATATTATGTAGCTAGAAATATGTAGGGTATATTATGTAGTCTTCGATATATTTTTCGAGTACATTTGCTAGCATTCAAGATTGCCATATATTATATGATTTTTACTTTTCTCCAATAAAAAATTAAAGTATCACGGACTAGAAAAATAAAAAACTGTAGGGTATTGAAAAGAATAGACTGGAGAGGCGTAGTTGCAATATAGGTAGATGGATATTGGAAGAGTTTGTAAACGTGCCTGTTTGAAAGAGAATTTAATTTATTTTCGTACAGTACCATGTTGAATGATTTTAGTGTGCATTTTTTTTTCTATCACGCTTGTTATGGGAAAGGCCTATTTTGTTTAGTGTATTGCACCGTGGTCGTTTCTTTTGAGAAATGAGGTAATAATTACTTAATTACTGATTGTGCATGTATTCTGTATGCATTTGCACTATTGTATAAAAAGCCATTCCTCAAGTTTCCCTAATTTGATATCTGCTTTCTGCAAGGTACAAATTATCTGTCAAGTGTTAATGAGTCATTTGTTGATTCACAGGAGTAATCGAGCCCTACAGATAAGCCGTCCAATCCCTCCGACATTGTCTGAAAATGGTAGTACAACGAATACAACTCCGTCCGCGACATCAGCACTGAGTTACAATAGTAATACACCTGAAAATGAGCACCAAAGTATGCCGGATCCTATGATGATAGTTACGACTTTTAACAATGCGAGCCACAGAACTGGAACTCCTAATGGGGACGGCTGTTCCGTGAATGGATCTGAACCAAAGACTTCTGTCTCGTTACCATATGTGCCCTCGACTTCTTCAACGACGAGTATGGCTAGCAGTAGCAGTGGTGGGGTAGCTATGGGTCAACAACATCGTTATGTGAAAAATAAATTGGCACAGCCCAAATTCCCGAGAACTGCGTTTGTTAAAAAACACAGTGCTCATACTGGAAGTGAGTCGATTAGAAATGACGTTCACAGTAAATAAATAAAAACGTTAGACGACAAAAATGTGTATTATTAGCTAACATATAAATGCGATTTAGTATATATTGATAGTGTGTTAATAACAAATTAGAAAAAGTCAAGAGAATAAATATTATATGATTAACGAAATTTTTATCGCGAAGATACACGGTGTGTATGTATACGGCAAACTCATTTATTAATTTACCAAGCAAGTTTTATCTATCATGTTTTTATGTTATCACCACGCACTCATATTTCATTTAATTGTGAAACTGTTACAATAAATAAATAGGCTTTGTTATACTACGCAAAAATATGCAATGAATTTGTGACTAGACTGTGTGAGATCAACATTTCACTAAAACATCAACGGAATCGAGAACACTTTTAGCGTCGGAAATACGGACGGTCATGGTTATAGCAATACATATAAGCATGTGCTTCATGTTCCGGAACATCGGAAATCGTATTTTTGCAAACTTTTGTGCATTGTGAGAAACCACCATCTTTGCTGAAGACTGAAGTGGCATTAGAGATACTACCTATATATCATTAGTAGCAATTTTACAGCTCTACATGAGACTTCTATTAGTCGAGCCGGATGACAGTGACTGCTGTTGCTGTGCCTCTGCAAGTCTGTTCCTTAATAAAGCCACTTCTCCCTGAAGGTTCTGATTCTCCTTTAGGAGTCCACTTTGTTTGGAGAGGAGTTGGAATATCTGGTATCCGGTGCATTGAAACAAACAAATACAAAAAATGTTAGAGTTTCTATGCTCGAGAGAGGTAGTTGATTATTACTTGTTTGCAAAATGAACTTCATACTTCACGTGCAAGGAAGGGATTTGCATGCAAGATGGGGAAAAACTGAAATGGAGGGTTGCAGAGTTGCGCACCTTTCAATAATACTTTCGATCCGCTGTGCCCAGTTTCGCAATTGTGAATTCATTTCCATCATCTTAAAATTGATGTCGGTGTCGGATTGGGAGTCCACGATTACTTCTTTGGCACTATTTTCTTCTGGCTCTTGTACTGTGTCCGTGGTTTCAGCAACGACAGCCGCGTCAGTTTCTTTACCGTCTTCGTCCTTCTTATCTTCTTTGTTCTCATCTGGACTCGGATCAACATTGGATTCTTCTTCCGACTTTGGATTGTCTTCGGTGGGCTCAGTAGTGTTTGCTTCGTCAGTTGTTGCCTGCTCCTTTTCACCACTTTCGTCTTCCTTATTTTCTTGCGTATTGTCATCGCCATCTTGCTTAGTGTAATTTGTTTCATTTGGACTGGACGAGATACACTCATTCATTTCCTTTAATATGACCACCAATTCTTCAATAAGAGCTGTATTATTTTTGAGAAACTCTTCCAGTTTCTGCTGAAGTTGAAGGGTTTCGGAGGAATCAGTTAACGGTGCTGTGCCAGAAGCATCGTTTCGGAAAGATGCCACGCAACTCTGCAACCCACTCATTAGTTCTTCCCTGCAAAAAAGTCAAACAGAAATAAAATACCCGATCAGAGCGCGCCTTGTCATCATTCTCCAGTTTATGCAATCGGTTAGTCATTTGATCATGGCTTGTTTGATAAAACTGAACACGTTGCTCAAGCTCAGAACTTTTTTTGTGTGCCACTTCACTGGCTTGAGCTAATTTATCCCGTTCATTATCCAGAACGGCTCGTTCCTTTCTGTTTATTTTATAGGCAAAGATTTCATACTTATTCATTTATATATAATCCTGATCATAAGTAATCTATGATAAATAGACAAAGTATTATTAAAACCACTAGCCGCATCCATACTTATATTGACGATGTGTATCTTCCAGTTTTTCAGTCAAAACCTTACATTCTCCACGTAATTTATCCAAAAGATTATTCTGCACCTGTATCAACTGTTCAAGCTCCGTCATATCTCGACCTATGTAAGAAAGAATAAACCTAAAATGACGACATACTTTTTGCAATCACGTGAAATAATGAATAAATAAATCAAAACCATACTGTGCTTTTCCTCCATGTCTTGAATCAATCCCATTACGTCCTTATCCTGCAAATCGGGATCCCCAGAAATATGCTCCTCCAAACGAAGCTTTGCTAAAGATGCCTAACGTGTGACAATTATTTTATTAAAAGATGTAATATAACTAACCGTATAAAAAAGCTAAAACATGCATGCATACTTCTCTTTGATACTGTGAAATATTTTCGTTCAACTTTACAATCATTTCCTGGCCTTTGACAAGATCAACATCAGATTGTTCCAGCCTTTTACGAAGCGCGTTGATTTCAGCCTATGGATTGAAAAATAATAGGCAATACTATACTATAAATGCTCTCTCCTCTAAATTGAATAATTAGGAACGATGACATACTTGAAGTCGAATTGCATCTTGCTTCCCATCTCTTTCAGCTTTTTCTGCATTTAATCGTGAGTTGATCAATTCCTGTTTGAAAATAGTTATTTATACATAAACATAATTTCAATTTGGCTAATAATTATTGTACGAGCACGGAAATGCAAAATGTCCCTTACTTGTTCCACAGTACTCTTCTGGGACAAGGCATGAGTTAACTCTTTCTGCAAATGACCTAAAGTCAACGAAAAGTAATTTTTAGACGATGTAAATATCAGCCACTTTATTGTAAATTGAAAGCAAGTTAAAACTACTACATACGTACCCAATTTTATCTGCATTTCTTGTCGGAGATCTTCAATTGCTGCCTGCTTACTTTCCAGCTCCCGTTTCAAATCATGTTCAGCTCGCTTTTGCCGTTCGAGGTCAATCCTAGCTCTGGTCAACGCATCAAGTTCCTGTGTCATTTCATTGTTCAAGTGATCCAGTTCCTGTCGATACTTCCTCTCCACCTGAAGTTTTTCCTCATGAAGCTTGCGAGTGTGATCCTGAATCATTTCGCGAATTCGCTTCTGATAACGGTCTAATTCTTCTTTTAACCGCGAGGTCTCCATATCGCTCTTTACAAGCGAATTATAGACATTTACAATCTACTAATTATATATTTTAGAAGTGTTAGTTATAAAAACGCTAATAATGCTACCTGATCTTTCTCCACTCGCATGTGTTCAATTACTTCCAAACTGCTCTTCACCTTCTTTGCAGCATCAGATTCCCGATCTTTAAGTTCATTCATCATATGCTTTAGCTTTGACAATGTGTCCACCAAATCATCCTTTTCTCTAGAGAATCATTTTGTTAGAAAATTGATTGATGAGAGGATTTAGTGCATTTGTGGTAATTTAATTTGATTATCTAGAAAAGGGAAAGTACCTAGTAATTCGGTCAATTTCATCTCGGTGTAACTCGCACTGCGCGTACGGATTCTGAAGCGCTGTCGCATCTCCTTGCCCTCCACTCCCACTAAAGTCACCAAGAAGTTTCCCCTTGCGCACACTCAAAATCTCCTCCTGTGCCAGCCGGAGACTCCTCTTTGCCTGAGATAACTGAGCCTCCAGCTCAGCCACTCTAGACTCCAAAATAACATTGCTAGCCCCACTCAAATTAGACTTTTTCCCGACTTGTCGTGCAGAATCCAAAGTAGTAGGCGGAGTCTTCTCATCCAGCTGCTTAATCATGGATGTCAATATATCTTTCTTCTGCTGCTCATGAAGTGCCTCATTCTCAGAAATTACCTCCCGCACTTTCTCCAGCATTGTACCCAACTCATCCCGACAATATTTAGTTTCCTTCTCCAACTGTGTAATATACTCTCCTTGCTTCTCAATAAAGCCAAACAAATCGTCTTCACGGTCACTTATGTACTCCGAACCAAGGGGTTGAGGTTTGTATCCACTACTACTGGCGTATAAATTTGCATTGTTATTCAGAATGGATGGAGACGTGTTCGAGTCCTTCAACAACATCGTTCTAATACTGTTGCTAAATCCTTTCTTCTTTGTTTCCGGTGAACCATCCAAGGCACCCATGAGTGGTTTATCCGACTACAACAGAACAACGAACAATCAATAAATTATTATAACATTCTAAACTCAAATATCAATACCACCCCCATCTACTTCATCTTCAAACAATTCACTTTTACAATCTTGTTAAAAAAATATACCTTGCTTGGAGATCCAAGTAATGAGGACTTGGACTGCGGTCTTGGACTAAGCATGGTCCGCAACCGAGACACTGCTTCTCGATACGCCTGATCAGTGTGATCAGGTGTAATCTTCCGTTTCCAATCCATATTGGTTGGGGAACCCGGTGTGTGTAATTTTCTAGATCAATATCGACAAATAAATTCCCCACTACCATCACTTTGAACTTGGCAGGAGCTGAGCTTGGCGATCAAGTTGAAAGAACTTTTTTTGGAATGAATGATGATCTACAGATGATTGCCGTTTTCTAGCAACCCACCACCACATCTCTTCTTAACCTCGAATACACACTGGTGGTGTACATATTATTTAACTTTAATTATATTTTTTAATGCACTTTCCTTCGAATGGACACTGAGAGTGATCTTTGTTTGAGCCAAGATCCTGCTGAACAGGTAGCAAATTGAGCAAAATTGAATGAATTATGTAAATTATAAATTATGTTATTATGATTTTATGTGATGTAGGGTTTGTTTGGGTTTTTGACAGAAGAAGGAACAAGTGGAGCTTGTGGACTTGTGGAGAGATGGTTTGTTTTGATTTTTGACAATGACAACGAGCCTGCATTCGGTTATTTAGGTAGGAATGCATGCATGCATGTGGAGGTCCTCATGTGTTGGTTGCGGTATAGCGATAATATGTTGTTTTATGTTATACGGATTGTACAGGAGAGCTCCTGCTATCTCCACATCTTGTCATGAGAATGCGCTGTACTTCCTTAACTTTCATAAAACGCTTCCGCAATTCCGCATCATTATGCATAGGAAATTCGGTTTATGTAATACATTTTGCAAATACGAACTTGCTTACGAACACTCAAAACTTACTGCGATATGCATGCATGCATCGAGTAATCAACAACCTTAAAAGCCCTAAAACACCAATCTATTATTCTTAAGTGACCTCAACCTGAAAAAAACTAGTAGCATAATCTAATTACCACAACAAATACTCCAATCGTTAACACATAATTAATCCCCACGTTTGCACATATGTATTAAATTTTTGGAATCATGTAATATAGAGCATCTTTTGAAACAATAACGTTGCAGCTTAGTGCAAGTTTTTCATTATCTCGATGTCCCGCTGATGTAATTTTGTCAAGGGATGCTTGCCACAACATACTTAATGCTATTCATAATATGTCACTGCATCTACAAATTAGAATATTTTTGGCGTATGAGTAAGTTCCCTTTCAGTGACAAAACTTCATGATCTCATCGCATGCGAGATTACACGATATTTGTATAATGACTTGAGGGATGCGATAATATGCGATCTGATACAAATGTACGTACAATGACGACAAACATTTTCGTGACGAAGCTATCTAGACTTTAGAGGGTTTAGCTGAATTGCATGAAAATACTTTTATCTTCATCTGGATGTCACTCACGCATACTTTAATTTGAAACTGGGATATCTAAAGGAGGTACTGAAAAGATACTGGGATTTTTCATGTTTCAGTCTTCCCAACCCATCCCGCATATTTGACATGACATTTTTAACATATGGTCGTTAAAAGGACAACGAAAAACCCGTTGAAAGCAGAACAGGGAATTGGTTGTGGTTGGTCTTTTCCCCTCTCATTTTAGTTCGTTGGTCCCGGTTTTTCAGAGCTGAGGATAAAAAACACCTTATTTGTGTTCTTTATTTAC